>RXID01022344.1:0-23942 GCA_005019695.1 Trichopus zeylanicus subsp. travancoricus
GCCGTAGAAGTACTAACAATAGTATTAGTTGTTGTAGTAGTAGTAGTCTTAATGGTAGTAGTAGGAGTAGTTGTAGCATAGTATTAGTAATAGTAGTAATAGCAGCAGCAGTAGTAGTAGTAGTAGTAGTCGTAATAGTAATAGTAGTTGGAATAGTAATTAGAGAGTAGTAGTAGTTGTTGTTGTTGTAGTAGTAGTACTAGTAGTAGAAGTAGTCCTAGTACTAGTAGCAGTAGTTGTTGTTGTTGTTGTTGCTATTGTTGTTGTTGTTGTAATTGTAATTGTAGTAAGGAATTGGTATAGTATTGGAGTAGTAGTCGTTATAGTGGTAGTGGTAGTAGTAGTAGGATCAATAGCCATAGTTGGAGTTGGAGTTGGCGTAGTAGTAGCATTAGAAGTCGTAGTAGTAGACTAGTAGTTGTAGTAGTAGTGGTGGTGGAAGTAATAGTAGTAGTAGTAGTGGTGGTGGTGGTGGTGGAAGTAATAGTAGTGGTATTTGTAGTAGTTGTAGTAGTAGTAGCAGGAGTAGTAGTTGTTGTTGTTGTTGTAGTAGTAGCAGAAGCAGTCATAGTTATAGTAGTAGGAGTAGTAGTTGTAGTGGTAGTGGTAGTAGTAGTAGCAGCTGTAGTACTAGTAGTAGTAGTAGTAGTGGTAGTTATACTAGTAGTAGTGGTGGTAGTAGTAGTAGTTGCCGTAGTAGTTGGAGAGGCAGCAGCTATAGTAGTTGTAGTAGTAGTAGTAGTAGTAGTAGTAGTAATAGTAGGAGTAGTAGTACTAGCAGTAGTAGGAGTAGTAATAGTAATTGGAGCAGAAATAGGAGAAGTGTTGGTAGCACTAATAGCAGTAGTAGTAATTGGAGAAGCAGTAGCAGTGGAAATTGCAATAATAGCAGCAACAGCATCAGCAGTAGTAGTATTTGGAGTGTTAGGAGTGGTAGTAGTAGTTGGAGTAGTAGTAGTTGTAATAGTCGTAGTAGTAGCAGGAGTAGTAGTGTTAGTAATTGTAGCAGAGATACTAGTAGTAGGGGTAGTAGTGGCATTCGGTGTAGGAGGAGGAGGAGGAGGAGTAGTAGTAGTAGTGGTGTTAGTGTTTGTAGTAGAAGTACCCGTGGTAGGAGTGGTAGAGGTAGTAGTTGTAGTAGTTGTAGTAGCAGCAGCAGCAGCAGCAGTAGTAGTAGTAGTAGTATTATTAGTAGTAGTAGTGGTAATAGTAGTATTTGTAGTAGCAGTAGGAGTAGTAGTAGGAGTAGTAGTAGAAATAGTAGTGATAGTACTACTAGTACTGTTGCTACTACTAGTACTACTGCTACTACAACTACGACTAATACTACTACTATTGTCACTACTATTGCTTCTGGTGCTACTACTACTACTGCTATTGCTGCTACTTCTACTACCACCACTACAATTGCTGCAAATATTGCTACTATTATAGCTAGTACTACTACTGATGCTACTACTGTTGCTACTACTACTCCTCCTAGTTCTATTGTGACTGCTACTACTTTTTCAACTACAACTACTGCTACTCCTACTAACGCAACTACTGCTTCTACTATTGCTACTGCTAGTATCAAGACCACTGCTATTACTACTACCAATACGACTACTACTACTACTACTTCTACACTATTACTACCAGTACGAATGCAATGACTTTTGCTACGATGGCTACTACTACCTCTACTTTACTATGGCTACTACTGCTACTTCTGCTATCAGTTCTATAAATGCTACTACCACTACTACAACTACTACAACTACTACTGCTACTTCCAATACTGCTGCTACAACTACTGCTACGACTACAACTGCTACTGCTACTATGACAACCGCTACTATTACTACATTACGAATAAAGCATCAACAAGTAGTACTACTATAACAACTACTACTAACACTACTACTACTACTGCTACTACCGCTACCACTACTACTCCTACTACTACTCCTACTACTGCTATTGCACCTACTACATTGGCTACTGCTACTACTGCTACAACGATAACTACTATCGCTACTACTACTGCTACTACTACTGCTGCTGCTGCTGCTACTACACTACCACTATTACAACTATTGCCTCAACTACAACAATAACTACTACAATTGCTACCACTATTACTACTGCTACTGTTACTACTACTACTATTGTTACCACTACCACTACAACTACAGCTACTACTACTGCTACTGCTACTCATACAACAACTTTCCCTACTACTATTACTACTGCTACTACTACTCCAACTAATACTATAGCTGCTGTAGCTACTACTACTCCGACTAGTATTACTGCTTTAGCTACTACTAGTACTACTACTGCCACGACTACTATTACTTCTACTGCAAGTACTGCTACCACTACTTCGACTGCTACTACTGCTGCTACTACTACTTCAATTACTACTATTCATACTACAACAACAACTACTACTACTACGGCTACCACTACAGCTGCCACAACAACTACTGCCTCTGCTAGTTCTACTACTGCTACTGCTACTACCACCACTACTACTACTGCTCCAACTAATACTACTCCTGCTACTACCACTACTACTACTACTTCTACAACAACTAATACTACTAGTATTACTACTACTACTTCTGCTACTACTACTACTATTACAACTACGACTATGACTTCTGCCACTATTATTCCTTGTACTACTACTACTAGTGCTACTACTACTTCTACTGGCTCTACTACTCTTACTGCTACTACAACTACTACTACAGCTTCTACTACTACAACTACAGCTACTACAACGACTACTACTACTACTGCTACCACTACTTCTACTACTACAACTACTGCTACAACTACTACAATTACTACTACAATCACAACTACTTCTATTACTACTGCTACTACAGCTACTGTTGCCACAACAAATACCACCATTAGTACAACCATAATAATTACTATTGCTGCTACTGCTACTCCTATGACTACTACCACCACTACTGCTATTACAACTACTAGTACTATTAGTGCCACTAATACAACAACAAATACTAATGCTACTACTACTACCTCTTCTACAATAATAATAACTACTACAACTACAACTTCTCCCACAACTACTACTACTACTACTACTACTACTACTAATGCTACAACAACTGCACATGCTACTACTATTGTAACTACTGCAGCTGCTGCTGCAGCTACTACAACTACTATGGCTAAGACTACTATTGCCATTACTACTACTTCTCCTACTACCATTAATACTGCTACTACTATTAAGACTACAACTACTGCTACTCCAACTAATACTACTGTTGATACTACTCCTACTACTATTAGCATTACTGCCACTACATCTACTACTACTACAACAACTACTATTACTTCTATAACTATTACTACTACAGCAAATACAGCTACCACTACTTCGATTGCTACAACAACTACTATTGCTACTACAACAACCACTACAACTACAATAACTACTACTACTCCTACTACAACCACTACTACTGCTGCTGTTGCTACTACTGCTACTACTACCACTACCTCTCCTATAACAGTAATAACTGCTACTACAATCAATTCTTCTACAACAACTACTACTGCTACTACTACTAATGCTACAACTACTGCTAATGCTACTACTGCTGTTGCTACTACTGCGGCAACTACTACTTCTACTACGGCTATAGATACTACTACTACTGCCACTACTACTCCTCCTACAACTATTACTACTGCTACAACTATTGCTACTACAACTACTCCTATTCAAACTAATACTACTACTGCTACTAGTATTACAATAACTACTACTGCTACTACTATAACAGCCACTACAACTTCTATTGCTACTTCTACTGCTATGACTATTACTACAACTACCACTAGTGTTGCTACTATTGCTATGACTGTTGCTGCTGCTGCTACTGCTACTACGGTTGCTATTGCTACTATTGCTACTACTACTACTACTATTATGACTACAACTACTACTGCTACTACTGCTACTACTGCTACTACTGCTACTACTGCTACTACTACTACTACTAATCATATATCGACTATTACTGCTACTCCTACTATTGCTGTCATTGCTACTATTGCTACTACTACTACTACTATTATGACTACAACTGCTACTACTACTACTGCTACTACTGCTACTACTACAACTACTACCACTACCACAACAACTACTACTTCTATTACTACTACTTCTACCGCAACTAATGCTGCTACTAGTACTACTCCAGCTACTATTACAACAATAACTACTAGTCCTACTCCTACTACAACTACTACTGCTACTACTACTTTTATTACTATTGCCACTATAACAACTACTACTACTACTATTACCACTACTGATACAACAAGTAATACTACCACAACAACAAATATTACTACTACCACTACAACTATTGCTACTACTGCTACTACTACTACCACTACTACTGCTGCTACTACTACTATGACGGGTACTACTAGTATGACAACAACTACCACTACAACAATTGCTACTACTATCTCTATTTCTACTACTACTACTACTACTACTACTACTGCCATTGCTACTACTGCTGATACTACTATGACTGCTACTACTAGTACTTGTACTAGTACTACTACTACTACAATTGCCATTACTAATAAAGCTACTACTACTTCTATTGCTACTGCTACTACTGCTGCTGCTGCTACTACTATTACAATGACGATTACTACTACTAATAGTACTACCTCTTCTACAACTACTGCTATTGCTACTATTACTACAACTACTACAGCTGCTATTATTATGGCTACCACTGCTTCTACTACTATAACTACTAGTTCTGTTGCTACCAAGACTACTCCTACCACTATTGCTACTGCTGCTGCTGCTACTACTACTACTACTGGAAATACTACTACTACTAACACTACTACTACTACTACTACTGCTGCTACTACTATTACTATTGCTACTATGACTACTACGACCACCACTACCTCTCCTTCTACTACTATTGCTCCACTATTAGTGGCACTACTACTGGTACTACTACTACTGCTAATATTGCTGCTGGTACTATTACTATTATTACAACTACTACCACTAATGCATCTACTGATACTGCTACTAATACTACTGATACTACTACTACTACTTTTATTATTACTATTACTACTATAACTACCACTACCTCTACTACTTCCACTACTGCAACAATTATTAACTTCTACTACTACTAGTACACATTCTACTACTAGTACTACTTCTATTACTTTTGGTAGTACTACTATTGCTACTTCTACTACTACTTCTGCTGCAACTACAACTGCAACTACAAGAACTACTACTGCTACTACTACTACTAGTAGTTCTACCACCACCACTACTCCTAATACTACTATGTCTGCTACAGCTACTCCTGATACTACAACAACTACTACTGCTGCTGCTGCTGTTGCTGTAACTATTTCAACGGCTACTACTACTACTATAACTACTACATCTACTACTACTACAATTGCTATTGCTGCTGCTACTACTACTACTATAACTATTGCTACTACTACAACTACAATGACTACTGATAATGCTACTACTAGTGCTAATACTACTACTGTTGATACTGCAACTATTACTACTAGAACAACAACAACAACAACCACTACTACTTCTGTTGTTGCTGCTACTGATGCTACTCCTGATACTACTCGTACTACACCTACTATTGCTGCTTCTGCATTGCTGCTACTACTACCACTAAAACTCTACTACTACAACAACTACAGCTACTGCAACTGGTACTACAACTAATGCTCCTACTGCTTCTACTACAACTAATGCTTCTCCTAGTACTACTACTACTACCACTACTACTTTGATAGCTTCTACTACTACTATTAAAACTACTACTACTAAAGCTACTACAGCTGCTGCTGCTATTGCTACCCCTACTATTATCGCTACTACAACTACTACTGCTGCAACTACTACTACAGCTATTATCGTAACTACTACTACTACTACTGCTACAACTGCTACTATTGCTGCTACTACTACTATTTCCACTACTATTGCTCTTGCTGCTACTTCTACTATTGTTACAAGTACTACTACTGTTATTTTAGCTAATACTACTTTTACTACAACTACTACAATTACGACTACTACTGCTACTACTATTGCTACTGCTACTATTAATGGAACGTCTCCTACTACTATGACTACTACTACTACTACAATAACCGGTGCTACTACTATAGCTGCTGCTGCTGCTACTACTACTACTATTACTACTACAACTACTACAATGGTTGCTACTGCTACTGCTACTGCTACTGCTACTACTACGACTACTACTACTACTCCAACTGCTACTACGACTGCTACTACTACTGCTATAACTTCTAATACTACTGCTGCTGCACCTACTGCTACTATTACTGCTCCTACTGCTATTACTACTATAATTTCTCCTAGTACTCCTACTCCTACTACTACTGCTACTTCTGCTACTAATACAACTACTACAGCTCCCTCTACTACTATTACTACTATTATTTTTACTAGTAATACTCCTACTACTATTGCTACTGCTCCTGCTACTACTGCTATAGGTCCTACTACTACCATGATTGCTACTACTACTACTACTGCTACCACTATAACAACAACAACTACTACTGCTACTACTGCTACTACGGCTACTACTACTATAACTACAACTACTACAACTACTAGTATACTACTACTGCTACTATTTATACTACAACTATTGCTACTTCTCCTACAACTAGTTTTGCTACTGCTACTACTATTATTGTTACTAATGCGACAACTACAACTATGACCATTGCTACTATTCTTGCTGCTATTGCTTCTACTTCTACTACTACAAATAGTACTCCTACTACTAGTATTGCTCCAAGTACAACTACAACAACTACCGCTGGTACTGCAACTACCGCTACTACTACTACTACTACCGCTCATACTACTACTACGACTACTACTACTACTACTACTACTATTCTTGTTAATGCTGATACTACTACCGCTACTGCTGCTACTACTACCAAAACTACTAGTACTACCACTACAACTGCTAATACGATCACTAGTACTACTACTACTACAAGTACTTCTCCTACTACTACTATTGCTACTGTTACTACGGCTACTACTACTTCTGCTACTACTATTGCAACTGCTGCTACTGCTACCACTACTACTACTACAACTGCTACTACTACTATTGCTACTACTACTATTTCTGCAGCTACTACTACAACTACTACTACGACAGCTACTACTACTACTAGTACTGCTAAGACAACTACTACTACTCCCCAAACTACTAAAACAACAACTACTACTTCTATTGTTGCTACTACTACTACTACTGCTATTATCGTCAGTACTACGACTACTACTATTGCTACTACTGCTGCTGCTACTACTACTACTACTACTTCCCTTGCTGCTATTGCTACTACTACTACTACTCCTGCTACAAGAATAACAACAATAACTACGACCACTACTACTACTATTTCTGCTACTACTACTTTTACTGCTACTACTACAACAACAACAACTACTACTACTACAACTTCGACTACTACGACAATGGCTGCTGCTTCAACTGCTATTACTACAGTAACTACTACAACTACTACTACAACAACAACAACTAGTACTGCTACTACTGCTGCGGCTACTTCTACTACCGCTACTATTACTAATACTACTAATACTGCTCCTCCTACTGCTACTACAGCTACTACAACTATAGCTACTACAACAAATACTAGTACGACTGCTCGTACTACTATTACTGGTGCTAATATTTGTTCTACTCCTACTCCTACTATTTCTACCACTACTGCTATTACTACAATTACCATTACTACTATTATTATTACGAGCGACACTACTACTACTACTGCTACTACTACTACTTCTACTATGGCTACTGCAACTGCTACTGCTGCTACTAGTGCTACTGCTCCTTTTACTACTGCTAGTACCCCTACTAGTACTGCTACTGCTGCAACTGCTACTACTACGACTGCTACTAGCAATACTGATCCAACTCCTACTACTACTGCTACAACTACTCCTACTCCTACGGCTTTTATTACTTCTCCTACTGCACCTACTACTGTTATGACTACTCCAACTACTACAACTACTGCAACCACTACTGCTACTACTAATACTCCTACTCTACTGCTACTAGAACAACTTCTGCTAGAGTTGCTACTACTACTACATCTCCTAGTACTACACGTCTACAACTGCCTTTATAGCTCCTACTACTACTACCACTACTACTGCCACTACTACCACTACCGCTACTAATACTGTAGCTACCACAGTTGCTATTACTACTTCTGCTACTACAACTGCTACTACTACTGCTGCTGCTTCTACTTGTAATGCTACTACGGCTCCTATGACCGCTACAATTACAACAACAACAACTACTACTACTACTTCTACTACAACTGATACTACTACTACCACTACTACTACTTCTGCTGCTACTACTGCTCTTACTACTACTACTACAATGACTACTACTACTACTCCTCCTACTACTACAACTACTACTACTACCACCACTATGAATACTATTTCTTATACCACTGCTACTACTACTGCTGTTGTTGTTGTTGCTACAACAACTACAACTACTACCATTTCTGCTGCCACAGCTACTACGACTACTACTTCAACTACTGCTACTACTACTACTACTTGTGCTACAGCTTATACTACTACTTCTCCTACTCCTACTACTACTTCTACTACAACCACTATTGCTACTACTGATACTCCAACTACAATTGCTACTACTACTACTTCTACTTCTACTCTGGCTACTTCTGTTGCTATTACTACTAAGGCAACTGCTACAGCTACAACAACAACTGCTGCTAGTACTTCTACTGCTACTACGACTGATATGACTACTACGATTGCTAGTGCTGCTACTACTACTACTTCAGCCACTACTTCTTCGACTACTACTAATACTACTTCTATTTCTAGTACTACTACTACTACTTTTGCAACTACAACTACTGCTACTAAGACTACTACTGTAGCTACTACTACTATTACTACTGCCATTGCTAGTACTATTTTTACTACTACTTTAGCTACTGCTTCGACTTCTACTTCTCCGATTACAACTACTACTGCCACTACTACTACTACCGCTACTACTAGTACAACTAATACAACTACTACAACTACTACTACTGCTGCTACTGCTGCTACTACTACTACTACTTCTCCTACTACTACAAATTCTGCTACTACTGCTGCTACTAGTACTACCGCTACTGCTACTAGTACTACTACTACTACTGCAACTCCTACTATGGCTACAACTATTACTATGGCTACTACTACAACTACTACAACTACCACTACTTCTACTACTACTGCTGCTGCTGCTACAACAGCTGCTACTACTACTGCTACTACTAGGACTACTAGCACTGCTACTGCTACTACTAAAACAACTACCACTACTGCTGCTACTACTACCACTATTACTTCTACTACTACTATAACAACTAGTACTATCGCTGCTAGGGCTACTACCGCTACTGCCACAACAATAACTACAATTGCTACTACTGCTACTAATGCATCCACTACTACAAATACTACAAGTATTGCTACTGCTACTATTATTACTTCTACTATTACTACTACATCTCGTACTACTACTGCAACTTCTTCTACTACTACTACATTTACTATTACTTCTACTACTGTTACTGCTGTTACAACTACTTCTACTACTGCTACTACTTTCACTTTTACTACTTCCACTGCTACTATTATTGCTGATTCAATAGCAACTACTGGTACCATTACTACTACTACTTCTACTACCACTACTACAACTACTAGTACTTCTACTACTACAACTTCTATTCCTGCTACTACAACTACTACTACTATCGCTACTACTGCTACTACTACTACTTCTCCTCCTACTACTACTACAGCTACGACTACCGATATGGTTACTACTGCTACTACAACTACTAAGATTACTACTACGGCTATTGCTGCTGCTACTACTACTACTACTAGAACTTCTACAGCTGCTACCACTACTACTGCGACTACAACTACTACTACAACAACAACAATTACTACTATTACTACTACTACCACTACTACTACTTCCACAACTACTTCGACTAATCTTTCTACTGCTACTGCTACGACTGCAATTATTGCCACTACTATTACTGATGCTACTGCTACTACTACTACTGATGCTACGGCTACTACTGGAATTAATGAAACATTAGCTACTACAACTACTATTACTCCGACTACTACGACTACTATTATTACTACTACTACAGCAGCAGCTACTACTACTATTGTTACTCCGAATAATACTACTGCTGCCACTACTACTACTACTACAACTTGTATTAAGACTACCACAACAACTACTACCACTACTTCTGTTGCTGCTATTTCTACTACTATTACTTCTACTACGACTACTACTACCAGGACTACTATTGCTAGGACTTCTACTACTACTACTACTACTACTACTACTACTACTACTACTACTACTAATGGTATTACTACTACTACTATAACTACTACTACTGCTACTAAGACTATTGCTACTGCTAATACTACTATAACTACTACTACTACTAGTACTACTAATACTACTACTACTAGTACTACTAATACTACTACTACTATGACTACGGCTACTACTACTACTACTGATACTACTAGTAGTACTACTGCTATTATTGCTACTACTACTACTAATACTACAGCTACTATTAGTACTACTAGTACTTCTCCTACTACTACTACAAATGTTACTGCTAAGTCTACTACTACTCTTGTTGCTATTGCTACTGCTGCTTCGATTACCACTATTATAGCTACAACAACTACTACTACTATTACTTATGCGACTGCAACTAATGTTGCTAATAAATTTACTCCTACTGCTACAACTAAAAGTTCTCCCACTGCTACTATTGTTGCTGCTACAGTAGCTATACTACTATTGCTGTTACAACAACTCCTAGTACTACGCGTACTACGAAAACTACTGCTGCTACTACTATTGACACTACTGCTACTACAGCTATTATCACTACTACTTTTTTTACTGCTACTATTAATACTACTGCAACCACTACATTTACTTCTACTATTGCCCATGCTGCTACAGCTACTATTGATATTAGAGCTACAACTCCTGCTACCACTACTTCAACTACAGCTAGTACTACCACTACTACTACCATTTATGCTTCTACTGCTTTTACTAACACAACTACTAGGACTACTACTACTACTGCTACTAATTCAGCTGCAGCTGCTACAACTACTACTACTAATGCGGCTACTTCTCAGACTTCTATGACCATTACTACTACTATGACTACTATTACTACAGCTGCTGCTACAACTAATACTACTACTACTACAGTTACTACTGCAACTTGTGCTATGGCTACTGCTACTATTGCTACTATGGCTTCTACGACTACTACTACTACTACTACTACTACTACTTGCACTACAAGTCCTACTCCTACCACTACTCCTACTACTATAATAACTACTACAACGGCTACTATTACTACTACTACAACAACAATTACTACTACTACTGCAACTACTACTGCTACTCCCACCACTCAATCTCCTACTCCTATTACTCCTCCTCCTACTACTTCTAGTAATACAACTCCTACTACAACAACAACTACTACTGCTACTACTCCTAGAACTTCTCCTATTACTACTATTACTACCACTACTTCAACTACTACTACTACTCCTACTTCTAAGAATCCTACTAGTTCTGTAACTTATGCTACTACTACTACTATTCCTTCTACTACTACTACTGTTGCAACTACTACTACTACCATTGCTATTACTACTACTACTACTCCTCCTACTCCAACTCCTACACTACTACTACTAGTGCTACTACTATAACTACTACAACAACTAATGTTGCTGCAATAACTATCACTACTACTGTTCCTACTACTACCACTACTCCTACCCCTATTATTATTACTACTACTACTACTACTACTAGTACTACTATTACTACTACTTCTACTATTACTCCTATGCTGCTACAAATACAACAACAACTACTACTATTACTGCAAGTACAATTCCTACAACTACTATTACTAGTACTACTACTACTAGTACTGCTACTACTACAGCTACTACTACTACCACTACTACAACTACTACTAGTACAACTAGTACTACTACAACTACTACTCCTACTCCTACTACCACTATGACAACAATAACAACAACAATAACAACAACAACAAGTACTACTGCTGCTGCTGTTGCTGCTACTGGTACTACTACAACTGCTACTAAAACTAATACTACAACTAGTACTCCTTTGCTACTATTGCTAATACTACTACTACTACTACTACAACTTCCCCTACAACCACTCCACTACTATTACTACTACAACTAATACTACTGCTACTACTACAACTACGAATACTACTACCACTAATACTATTATTAGTACTGCTGCTACTGCAACGACTGCTACATTTGTTGCCGCTGCTACTACAACAACAACAACAACGGCAACTACTACTACTACTACTGCTGCTACTGCTACTGTCGCTGCTGCGGCTACCACTAGTATTACTCATGCTGCTGCTGCTACTACTGACGCTACTACTACCACCGCTATTACAACTAAAACTACTGCTGCTACCACTAAAACTATTGTTGCTACTACTGCTACTACTACTACTACTACTACTACTACTACTGCTGCTGCTGCTGCTACTACTACTACTACTATTGCTACTACTCCTACAGCTGCAACTACTACTACTGTGGGTCCTACGATGGCTACTACTACTACGACTACTATTGGCCCTACTACTGCTACTCCTACTACTGCTTCGACAAGTATTTCTACTACTACAACTACTACTATGACTACTACCATTCGTGGTACTACTTTAACTACTACTACCACTACTGTTACAACTATTACTCAACAACTACTACTACTTCTACTACTACTGCAAATATTGCGGCTACTACTTTTTCTTCTTCTACTACATCTACTTCTACAACTACTGCTCCTACTACTACTACTATTCCTCTTACTATTGCAACTTCTACTATTGCTACTACTACTACTACTACTTCTACTACTACTCCTCCTCATTCAACAACTCCTACTCCTACTGCTACTGCTGCTACTACTATTACTACTACTACAACAACTGCTGCTGCTACTACTACGACTACTACTGTTGCCACAACAACAACTACTACTACTATTACTATAAATACTACTCCTCCTCCTCCTCCTCCTACTACTACTACTACTACTAGTACTGCTTTTGCTACCACTACTACTATTACTTCAACTGTTGCTACAAATACCATCTCTTACTACTATAATTACTACAAATACTACACCTACAATTTCTATTACTACTATCACTACAACCAGTACTGCTACTACTATTGCTATTACTACTACTACGACTCCTACTGCTACTCCATTACTTCTACCACCAATACTACTAATACTAATGTTACTGCGACTACTGCTACGACTACTACTACTACTACTACTACTACTACAACTACTGCAAATACTACCACAACAACTACTACTACTCCTAGTCCAACTATTATTACTACTACTACAACAACAACAACAACTACTACTGCTACTTCTACTACTATTACTACTACTACAACAACAACTACTACTATTGATTCTACAACTACAATTACTGCTGCTGCTACTACTCCTGCTACTACTACTACTATGACCCTTACAATTACTGCTACTGCTACTACTCTCACTATGACAACTACAACTACGACAACTACTAGTACTACTTCTGCAAATACTACTACTACTAATACTACTACTACAACTACTACTACTCCTACTTCTACTATTACTCTTGCTACTACTGCTACTACTGCTACTACCATTACAGCTATCGCTACTACAACTACTCTCAAACAACTACTACTATTGCTGCTACAACTGCAATATTACTACTGCTACTACTAGTACTACTGCTCCTACTGCCACTACCACTACTATTGCCGCTACTACTACTACAACAACAACAACAACAACTACTACTACTATTGCTTCAACTACTACTAGTTCTACTCATGCTACTACTGTTGTAACTGCTACAACTACAGCTACTACTACTACTGCAACCACTGCTACTACTGCAACCACTGCTACTACTAATACTGTTGCAACTACTGCAACTACTACTGCTACTACTATTACCTCTACTACTACTGCAACTACTGCTACTACATCTGCTACAACAACTACTACTACTACTACTACTACTTCTTCTTCTATAATAATAACAACTATTATTATTACTACTACTCGTACTACTGCAACTAATACTACTGCTACACCTACTACTGCTGCTAATATGACTATTACTACTACTACTACTGCTAGTACTACTAATTGTACTCTAGCAACTAATCCTACTATAACTCTTGCTACAACTTTTACTACTATAACTACTTCTTCAACTGCGACTATTACTACTACTACTATAACTAGTACTACTATTACTACTACTACTGCTGCTGCAACTACTACAATTACCACTGCCACTCCAACTCCTACTCCTATTACTACTCCTACTACTACTTCTACTATTACAACTTCCACCACAAAAACAACAACAACAACAACTACTACTACTACCACCCCTACTAATACCAATAATGTTTCTGCTGCTACTTTTACAACTACTACTTATACTCCTACAACTACTGCTCCTACTACTACTACTATACCTCCTACTACTGCAACTACTACAATTGCGACTACTACTACTGCTACTATTACTGTTGCTACTACTACTATTGCAACTACTACTACAACTATTACTACTACTGCTACGGCTACTACTACTACTACTACTCCTACTCCAACTCCTACTCCTACTTCTATGCCTACTACTACACCAGAAACTAATCCTACTACTACAACTACTACTTATGCTACTACTACTGCTAATGCTACTACTACTACCACTAATATTACTACTATGACTACTACTCCTACTCAAACTCCTACTCCTACTGGCACTAGTGCTACCACTATTACTACTACTACAAATATTATTGCTGCTACGACAACTATTGCAACTGTTGCCACTACCACTACTACACCTACCCCTATTACTACTATTACTACTACTTCTCCTGCTACTACTACTACCACTACTCCAACCAATATTTAAACTACTACTATTACTATAACTATTACTACTGGTACTGCTACCACCAATGCTGCTGCTGCTGCTACTACTACTACTACTACTTCTTCTACTTCTACTATAGTACTAGCACTACTACTACTACTACTACTACTATTACTACTTCTACTTCTACTATAGTACTAGCACTACTACTAATACTACTACTACTACTACTACTAATACTAATACTACTAACTCCACAACAACAACAACAACTACTACTATTACTATTGCTACTACTATTGATGCTGGTACTACTACAACAACAACTACTACCACTACAACTACTTAAACTAATACTAGTACTACAGCTGCTGCTACTCCTACGCCTACTACTAATAGTACTATTACTATTACTACTACTAGTACTAGTACTAGTACTACTACTATTTCTACTGCAACTACTTCTTCTACTACTGATACTAGTACTACTCCAGACACTTCTATTATATTCATAACAACTACTGCCAAAACCATAATAAGAACAACAACAACTACTACTACTACTACTACTACTCCAGCCACTTCTATTATATTGATAACTACTACTGTCAAAACAATAATAAGAACAACAACAACAACAACAATAACAAGTACTACTACTACTACAACAACAACAACAACTACTACTACTACTAGTGCTACTACTACTACTACGACTACTATAACAACTATTGCTACTACTACTACTGCTATTGCTACTACTACTACTACTACAACTACTATTGCTACTACAACTACTACTACAACTATTGCTACTACCACTACAATGACTACTACTACTACAACAACAACAACTAATAATTCTTCTACTACAACTATTATTACTACTACTACTAATACAACAACAACATTAACTACTACTACTACTACTACCACTACTGCAACCACTGTAATACTACTACTACGACAACTACTACTAGTACTACTGCTACTCAAAGAACTACTACTATTACAACAACTACTACTACTCCTACAAGTACTACTTCTACGACGACGACAACAACAACTACTACTACTATTGCTACTACTACCACAATGACTACTACTACTACTACTACAACAACAACTAATAATTCTTTTCCTACAACTATTACCACTACTACTACTAATACAACAACAACAATAATAACTACTACTACTACTACTACTGCAACCGCTGCAATACTACTACTACTGCTCCTACAAGTACTACTCCTACAAGTACTACTTCTACTACGACAAAAACTACTGCTACTACTACAACTACTACTACTACTAGTGCTACGACTACTTGTACGACTGCAACAACCACTATTGCAACTACTACTACTACTACTACTACTAGTACTACTACTACTACTACTACTACTACTACTACTACTACCACTACTACGATTATTACAACAACAACTACTACTACTAGTAATACTAATCCCCTTACTACAGCTACTACTACTATAACGACAACTACAATAACAACTGCTGCAACTACTACTGCTACTACTATTGTTGCTACTACTAATATTACTACTCCTATAACTACTACTTCTACTATTTCTACTACCGCTAATACTATGACTACTACTACTACTACTACAACTACTTTTATTACAACTACTCCTACTACTATTACTACTACTACTACTACTGCAACAACTTCATCTGCTTCTACTACCATTACCAATACTATTACCACTGCTACTGCAACTTCAATAATTGCTACTACTAATTATGCTACTGCTACTACTACAACAACTACAACTTCTACTGCTGTTACTGCTACTACTACTATACTATAATTACTACAACAACAACTACTACTAGTGCTAATACTACTCCCCTTACAACTACTTCTACTACTATGGCAACTACTACGACATCAACTATTGCTTCTACTACTACTACTACTATTGTTGCTACTGCTACTACCACTACTACTCCTATTACTAGTACTACCACTTATACTATTGCTACTACGACAACAACAACAACTACTCTTACTACTACAACTACTGTTATTGCTACTACTCCTACTATAACTACCACTACTACTACAACTTCAACTACTTCTAATACCATTACCACTATTACTACTACTACCACCATCACCACCACTATGCCTACTTCTACAACTGCTACTACTACTACTACCACTACTAATGCTACTACCACTAGTACTACGACTACAAGTAATAGTAATATTGCACCTGCTGCTGCTGCTTTTCCTTCGACTTCTGGAACTATGACTATAACTACTACTATTATTACTACTACTTGCATAATTACTACTACACCTACTATTGCAACTACTACTTTGATGGGTCCTACTACGGCCACTACTACTACTACTACTGGTCCTACTACTGCTAATACTTCTACTATTGCTCCTACATGTATTTCTACTACTACAATTATGACTATGACTACTACTATTAGTCGTACTACTATAACTACTACTACAACTACCACCACAACTACTAGTATAACTACTACTACAACTCCTTCGACTACTATTGCAAATATTGCGGCTGCTACTTCTTCTACCACTATTACATCTACTTCTACAACTACTGCTCCTACTACTACTCCAACTCCTCCTAGTATTGCAACTTCTACTATTGCTACTACTACTATTACTTCTACTATAATGACTACCACTCCAACTCCAACTCCTACTCCTACTACTACTATAGCTACTACTATTACTACCACTACAATAGTTGTTGCTGCTACTACTACCATTGCTGTTGCTACAACAATAACAACAACTACTACTATTACTACTATTACTACAAATACTACTCCTACTACTACTACCACCACCACTGCTACTATTACTACCACTACGACTATTACTTCTACTTTTGCTACAAAAATAACTCCTACTATGACTATTACTACAAATACTACACCTACTATTTCTATTACTACTACTACTACAACCAGTACTTCTACTACTATTACTGTTATTACTACTACTACTACAACTCCTACCACTACTCCACTACTTCCCTACCACTACTACTAATTGTTACTGCTACTACTAGTACTACTACTACTACTGCCACCACCACCACTGCAACTACTACTACAACTACTACTACTAGTGCTACTGCTACTAGTACTACTCTTACTCCAACTACTACTACTACTACTACTACTACTTCTTCTTCTTCTTCTTCTACTACTACTACTACTACAACTTCTACTATTATGACTACTACTACTATTACAATTGAAACTAGTACCACTACCACTCCCACTCTTACTCCTATTACTACTCCTACTACTACTTCTACTACTACAACTCCCACTACAACAACAACAACTACTACTACTAATATTGCTACTACTACTACTACTACCCCTACTACTACCATTAATACCACCACCACTACTACTACATCTACTTGCACAACAATTGCTCCTACTACTTCATTTACTTGCACAACAACTGCTCCTACTACTACTAGTATACCTCCTACTACTGCAACTACTACTATTGCTACTACTGTCGCTGCTACTACTACTACTACTATTGCTACTACTACTATTGCTACTAGTACTACTACTACTACTCCTACTACTACACCTACTCCAACTCCTACACCTACTTCTACTACTACTACTACTTTTGCAACTAATCCTACTACTGCAACAACTATTTCTACTACTACTGTTGTTGCTGCCACTATACTACTACTACTTTTACTACTACTACTACTACTCTTGCTTAAACTCCTACTCCTACTACTACTGCAAATACTACTGTTGCTACGACTACTACTGCAACTATTGCTACTGCTACTACTTCTCCTACCCCTATTACTACTACTATTACTACTACTATGCCTAGTACTACTTCTACCACTACTGCTGCTACAAATACAACTACTTCTACTACTATTACAACAAAATACTATTCCTACTACTACTATTACTATAACTATTACTACTAGTACTGTTTCTACTACTGTTGCTACTACTACTATTGCTACTACTATTACTTCTACTACTACTACTACTAATTCTACTATAGTACTAGAACTACAACAACTACTACTACTAATACTACAACTACTTCCTCGACAACAACGATAATAACAACAAGTACTAGTAGTAGTAGTACTTCTGCCGCTGCTATTGCTGTTGGTACTACTACATCTACTACTACGCTTAGTACTACTACTACAAGTACTACTAGTACTACTACCACTATTACTACTTCTACTACAACTACTTTTTCTACTACAGCTACTACTACCATTACTACTAATACAACTACTACTCCTGCTATTGCAACTATATAGATAACTACTATTGCTAAAATAACAACAACAAAAACAAGTACTACCACTACTAGTACTAGTACTACTACTAGTACTACTACTAGTACCACTACTACTACAACAACAACAACAACTACTACTACTATTTCTATTATTATAACAACCATTACTACTACTACAACAACTAATTCTTCTACTACAACTATTACTACTACTATTAATATAACAATAATAATAACAAAAACTACTACTATTTGCAACTACTGCAATACAACTACTGCAACAACTATAACTAGTACCTTTGCTACTCCAACAACTACTACTACTCCTATAACAACTACTTCTACTATGACTACTACTACAACTACTTCTACAACAACAACTACTACTAGCGGTATGACTACTAGTACTATTGCAACTGCCACTATTGCAACTACTACTACTACTACTATTACTATGACTAGTCCAACAACTTCTACTACTACTACTACTACTGTTACTACTACTACTTCTACTATTGCTGCTAATACTACTGGAACTACTACTCCTACTACTACTACTACTACTACTACTATTACTTCTATTACTGTCACAACTACTGTGACTACTGCTACATCTATTATTGTGGCTACTATGACTACTACTTCTTCTACTACTACATTGCTACTACTAGTGCTACTACTATTGCTTCTACTTTTTCTACCATTACTACTACTAGTGCTACAATTGCTGCTACTAATGCTACTACTACTACTACTATTACTGTAGCTATTAATAGTAGCAGTATTAGGTAGATCTATTAGTAGTAGTAATAGCAATAATCATAGTAGTAGGAGTAGTAGAAGGAGTAATAGTAGTAGTAGTAGTAGAAGTAGTAGTAGTAGTAGTAGTAGTACTAGAAGTAGTAAAAGTTGTTATAGTAGTAGTAGTCATACTAACAGCCGTTGTCATAATTATCATAGCAGAAGTAGCATTTGTAGTAGTTGCAGTAATAGTCTTTGTCATATTAGTAGCATAAATAGCACTAGAAGTAGTAGCAGTAGCAGTAGTTACTGTAGTAGTAGTAGCGGCAGTAGCAATAGCAGTTGTAGTTGTAACAGTAGAAGTTATAATACTAGCTACAGTAGTAGTAGTAATAATAGTTGTAATAGTAGGAGAAGTACACGTAGTAGTAGTAGTAGTAGTAGTAGTAGTAGTAGTAGTAGTAGTAGTAGTAGTAGTAGTAGTAGTAGTAGCAGCAGCGATAGTAGTGGAAGTAGCAGTCGCAGTACAAGCAGTAGTGGTGGTAGGAGAAGCAATAGCGTAGTAGTAGTAGCCATTGTAGGAGCAGGAGGAGTAGTAGTAGTAGTAGTGGTTGTAGTAGTAGTATAGTAGTATTAGTAGTTATAGCAGTAGTAGCATTTGTAGTACTATAGTAGTAATAGTAGTTGTAATAGTAGTAGTTGTTGTTGTAGTAGTAGTAGTGGCAGTGGCAGCAGTAGTCAAAGTAGTAGTAGCAACCATACTAGTAGTATTAGTAGTAGTAGTAGTAGTAGTAGTCGTAATGGTGGTGGTGGTAGTAGTAATACAAGCAGTCGTAGAAGTAGTTATCATTGTAGTTGTAGTAGTATTAGTAGAAGTAACAGCAGTAGCAATAATAGCAGAAGTAGTTGTAGCAAAAGTAGTAGCGGTAGTGGTAGTAGTAGTAACAGTAGAAGTAGTAAGAGTAGTTATTATTGTTGGTGTGGTAGTAGTAGTAGTAGCAGTAGTTGTTGTTGCAGTAGTAGAAGTTGTAGCAGTAGTAGTTATAGTAGTAGCAATAATAGTGATAGTAGTAGTAGTAGTTTTGGTAATAGTAGTAGTAGTAGTAGTGGTTGTATCAGTACTAGGAGAAGTAGTTATTATAGTAATAATAGTAGCAGTAGTAACAGCAGTAGTATTAGTAGTTGGTGTAGCAGTAGTAGTAGCAGCAGTAGCAATAGCAACAATAGCAAGAATAGCATTTGTAGTTGTTGTTGCGGTAGTAGTAGCGATAGTAGTATTAATAGCAGTAGTAAAAGTTATTATAGTAGTAGTAGTCATAGTAGGAGCCGTTATCATAGTTATAGAAGTAGTATTTGTAGTAGTTGTAGTAATAGTCTTTGTCATAGTAGTAGTATAAATAGCACTAGAAGTAGTAACAGTAGCAGAAGTTGCAGTAGTAGTAGTAGCGACAGTAGCAATAGCAGTTGTAGTAGTAACAGTAGAAGTTATTATACTAGCTACAGTAGTAGTAGTAATAATAGTTGTAATAGTAGGAGAAGTACACGTAGTAGTAGTAGTAGTAGTAGTAGTAGTAGTAGTAGTAGTAGTAGTAGTAGTAGTAGTAGTAGTAGTAGTAGTAGTAGTAGCGATAGTAGTGGATGTAGCAGTAGCAGTACAAGCAGTAGTGGTGGTAGGAGAAGCAATAGTGTAGTAGTAGTAGCCATTGTAGGAGTAGGAGTAGTAGTAGTAGTAATAGTGATTGTAGTAGTAGTATAGTAGTAATAGTAGTTATAGCAGTAGTAGCATTTGTAGTACTATAGTAGTAATACTAGTTGTAGCAGTAGTATTAGTTGTTGTTGTAGTAGTAGTGGCAGTAGCAGCAGTTGCCAAAGTAGTAGTAGCAACCATAGTAGTAGTAGCAGCAGCAGCAGCAGTAGTAGTAGTAGTAGTAGTAGTAGTAGTGGTGGTGGTGGTAGTAGTAGTAGCGGTCGTAGAAGTAGTTATTATTGTAGTTGTAGTAGTATTAGTAGAAGTAACAGCAGTAGCAATAATAGCAGAAGTAGTTGTAGCAAAAGTAGTAGCGGTAGTGGTAGTAGTAGCTGTAGTAGTTGTAGTAGTAGTATTAGTAGAAGTAACAGCAGTAGCAATAATAGCAGAAGTAGTTGTAGCAAATGTAGTAGCGGTAGCGGTAGTAGTAGTTATTATTGTTGTTGTGGTAGTAGTAGTAGTAGCAGTAGTTATTGTTGTATTAGTAGAAGTAGTAGCAGTAGTAGTTATAGTAGTAGCAATAATAGTGGTAGTAGTAGTAGTAGTCTTGGTAATAGTAGTAGTAGTAGTAGTGGTTGTATCAATACTAGGAGAAGTAGTTATTGTAGTAACAATAGTAGCAGTAGTAATAGCAGTAGTATTAGTAGTTGGTGTAGCAGTAGTAGTAGCAGCAGTAGCAAGAGCAACAATAGCAACAAGAGCAGTTGTTGTTGTTGTTGCAGTAGTAGTAGCGATAGTAGTAGTAATAGCAGTAGTAAAAGTTATTATAGTAGTAGTAGTCATAGTAGTAGCCGTTGTCATAGTTATAGTAGCAGAAGTAGTATTTGTAGTAGTTGTAGTAATAGCCTTTGTCATAGTAGTAGCATAAATAGCACTAGAAGTAGTAACAGTAGCAATAGTTGCAGTAGTAGTAGTAGCGACAGTAGCAATAGCAGTTGTGGTAGTAACAGTAGAAGTTATTATACTAGCTACAGTAGTAGTAGTAATAATAGTTGTAATAGTAGGAGAAGTACACGTAGTAGTAGTAGTAGTAGTAGTAGTAGTAGTAGTAGTAGTAGTAGTAGTAGTAGCGATAGTAGTGGATGTAGCAGTAGCAGTGCAAGCAGTAGTGGTGGTAGGTGAAGCAATAGTGTAGTAGTAGTAGCCTTTGTAGGAGTAGGAGTAGTAGTAGAAGTAATAGTGATTGTAGTAGTAGTATAGTAGTAATAGTAGTTATGGCAGTAGTAGCATTTGTAGTACTATAGTAGTAATACTAGTTGTAGCAGTAGTAGTAGTTGTTGTAGTAGTAGTAGTGGCTGTAGCTGCAGTAGCCAAAGTAGTAGTAGCAACCATAGTAGTAGTAGCAGGAGTAGTAGTAGTAGTAGTAGTAGTAGTAGTAGTGGTGGTGGTGGTAGTAGTAGTAGCAGTCGTAGAAGTGGTTATTATTGTAGTTGTAGTAGTATTAGTAGAAGTAACAGCAGTAGCAATAATAGCAGAAGTAGTTGTAGCAAAAGTAGTAGCGGTAGTGGTAATAGTAGCTGTAGTAGTTGTAGTAGTAGTATTAGTAGAAGTAACTGCAGTAGCAATAATAGCAAAAGTAGTTGTAGCAAAAGTAGTAGCGGTAGTGGTAGTAGTAGCTGTAGTAGTTGTAGTAGAAGTAATAGTAGAAGTAGCAGTAGTAGTTATTATTGTTGTTGTGGTAGTAGTAGTTGTAACAGTTGTTATTGTAGTAGTAGTAGAAGTAGTAGCAGTAGTAGTAATAATAGTAGCAATAATAGTGGTAGGAGTAGTAGTAGTCTTTTTAATAGTAGTAGTAGTAGTAGTGGTTGTATCAGTACAAGGAGAAGTAGTTATTGTAGTAAC
>RXID01022345.1:0-15283 GCA_005019695.1 Trichopus zeylanicus subsp. travancoricus
CCGAGGAAGAAATAGCAGTAGTACAGTACTTGTGCTACGACTACTACTATTCCTACATCCACTACTACTACCACTTCTCCTACTCCTACTACTACTGCTACCAGTTCTACTGCTGCTGCTGCTATTATTACTACTACAACTTCTATTACTGCAACTGCTCTGCTGCTTCTGCTATTTATACTGCTACTACTACGACAACAACAACAACAACAACAACTAGTCTTAGTACTACTAGTATTACTAGTATTACCACCACTACTACTTGTACTACTAGTACTAATACTACTACTCTACTGCTTCTACTACTACTTCTGCTAGTAGTACTAAAACAAGTAGACCAACTTCGGCCACTACTACTAATGCTACTGCAACTGCTACAGCTCCTCCTCCTACTACAACTACTATTACTACTTCTACTTCCATTACTGTCACTACTACTACTATGATTACTACTACTAGTCCTACCCCTACTACTACTACTACAACAACAACTACTACTATTACTGCTACTACTACTACAACTACTAATACTACTACTACTGCTGATACTACTATTACTCCGACTCCAACTTACACTACTACTACTGCAACTACCACTACTACAACTATAACTATTACTCCTACTACTACTGCTACTACTAGCTAATACTAGCACTACTAGTAGTACTTCTATTGCAACTACTACTGCTACTACAACAACTATTACAACTGCTACTCCTACTGCTACTGCTATTGCTGCGACTACTACTATTATTACTACTACTACTACTATTACTGTTTCTACTACTATTACCACCACTACTGCTACTATGACAACTACCATTACCACAATTACACCAACTACAATTTCTGCTACTACTTCTACTACTCCTGTTGTTAGTAGTAGCAGTAGTACTACTACAACAACAACGACTACTACTATTGCAACTTCTACAGCAATTACTACTACTACTACTATTATTACTATTATTTCTACTATTGCTACTACAACTACTACCACTCCTCCTCCTCCTCCTACTACTACTACTACTCTTACTGCAAAAACAACAACAATAACAACAACAACTACTACTACTATTATTACGAATACTACAAGTACAACGACAACAACTACTACTACCACTACTACAATTGCTACAGCTACTACTCTTAGCATACTACTGCTACTATTGCTTCAACTACCACTGCTACTACTACTGGTACTGTTGCTTCAACTGCCACTGCTACTACTGCAACTACTACTACTATTACTACTACTGCTACTGCTACTACTGCTACTGCTATTGCAACTATGACTACTTGTACAACTATTGCAACTACTACTACTAATACTACAACCATTATTACTAATATTGCCGCTACTATCGCTACTACTACTACTACTCTTACTACTGGTATTTCTACAACTACTTCAATTACTACAACTACTGCTACTCCTACTAATACTACAGCTGTAACTACTAGTATTATTTTTAATACTACTACTGCTACTACTACTAATGCTTCTACAATCACAACTACGACTGCAGGTGCTACTACTTCTGCTAGTACTACTGCTTCCACTACAACTACTGTTAAGACTAATACTATTACTGCTACTACTACTACAACTACTACAACTGCTACTGCTTCTAGTGGTACTACTACAGCTTCTTCAACTACTACTACTACTACTACCACTACTACTACTACCCCTACTACTATGACAACTATTGCTGCTACTCTAATGGTGCTATTTCAACTACTATTCCTATTGCTGCTACTATTGCCACTTCTAATACTAATACTACCACTACTGCCACTACTGCCATTATTACTGCTACTACTACTGCTACAACAACTACAGCTATTATTACTATTACTACTTCAACAACAACAACAACTACTACCGCTACTACTAATACTACTGCTGCAACTCCTATTTCTACTACTACTACTACTCCTCCTGCTCCTAAACCAACTCCTACTACTACTATTCCTCCTCCTACTACTTCAACTACTACAACTAACACTACTGCTGCCACTACAATTGCTACCGCAACAACAACAGCTAATACTGCTACTGCTACTACTCCTACTACTACTACCAGCAATACTGCTACTGCTCCTGCTACTACTACAACAGCTGCTACTCCTACTCCTACTACTACTACTATTACTGCGACTACTACTACTACGGCTACTACCACTACTAATAGTACTACTACTACTTCTACCACTACTACTACTACTACTACTGATAGTACTACTACTACTTCTAGTACTACTACTACTCCTCCTGCTGTTGCTGCTGCTGCTGCTACTCCTACTACTACAACAATTACTAGTGGCACTATCATTACTACTACTGCTACTACAACTATTACTACCACGACTACTACTACTACTATTACAACTACTACTCCTACTACTTTTGTTACTACTACTCCTGAAATATTACTGCTATTACAACTACTGCTACTGCTTCTACTGTTACTACTACTACCACTACTCCGACTTGTGCTACTACTCCTAATACTACCACTACTACTTCTACTCCTCCTACTGCTACTACTACTACTACTATTACCCCAAGTATTACTACTACTACTACTACTGTTGCTGCTACTACTACTACAACTACTACTAGTACTACTGTTATTGCTACTATTAGTACAACTACTGCTACAGCTACTACTATTACTACTGCTGCTACTTTTAATACAACTATTACTACTGCTACAATAACAACAACAACTACTACTTCTACTACAACAATAACTACTGCTACTACGCCGACTTCTACTACTAATACAACTACTGCTTTGACTACTACTGGTACTACTAATACAACTACAGCTACGACTACTACTGCTACTATTACTACTACTACCTCTACAACAACTACTATTGCTACTACTACTACACTACTACTACACTACTACTACTAGTACTACAACTACTATTATTGCTACTACTGCTACTATTACTACTACTAATACTACTACTAGAACTACTATTACTGCTGCTACGTTTACCACCACTACTACTACTACTAATACTGCTACTACTACAACTACTAGTACGACAGCTACTAGCACTACTACAGCGACTACTACTACTACAAGTACTACTTCTTCTATTACTACAATTGCTACAGTTACTATTACTCTTCACACCATTGGTACTGCTACTACTATTGCTTGTACTACTACATATACTACTAATACAACAACTACTACAACTCCTACTACTGTTCCTGGTCCTTCTCCTCCTTCTGATACTATGACCACTGGTATTACAGGTACTACCACATTTACAACAACTACTGCTACTACTACTACCATTACTACTACTACTACTACAACTGCTACATCTGCCTCTACTACTACTAAAACTACGACTACTACTACTTCGCCTATTATTGCTACTACTTTTGGAACAACAACAACAACAACTACTACTACTGTTAATACAACAACTACTACTACTACGACTATCACTACTACTACTACTACTACAACAACAACAACTACTACTACCGCTATTACCACTACTACTACCACTACGAATCCTATTACCACTATTACTACTACTACGACTACTGCTGTCAATACTACTATAACAACTACTTCTACTACTACTCTTATTACTGCTATTTCTACTTCTACTACTACTATTGGAACTACTAATACTAGTACTTCTGCTGCAACTTTTACTACTACAACAACTGCTACTACTACTACTCCTATTACTACGACTACTACTACTGCTACAGCTACTGCTACTGCTGCTACTACTATTACACTACTACTACAACTACTATTACTAGCACTGCTACTGCTCCGATAACTACAACTATTACTACTACTAATACTACTACTACTACTACAAATACTATAACTGCTCCGGCCACTACTACTACTACTACTACGCCTTCTGCTGCTGCTACTATTACTGCTACTAGTAGTCCTACTACTACTACTGCTACCTCTACTACAACTACTTCTTCTACAACTAGTACTACTACTCCTACTACTTCTCCTACTAGTTCAGCTGCTACTACTATTACTACTACTACTACTACTACTACTACTACTACTACTACTACTACTACTACTACTGCTACTACTATTACTACTACTGCTACTATTAATACTAGTACTACTACTTGTACTACTACTACAAATACTACTATTATTGCTACTGACTCTACACTTACTACTACTGCTGCTGCTGCTCCTACTACTAGTACTGCTCCTCCTCCTCCTCTTCCTGCAATTACTAGTATTACTACTACTAGTGCTATTACATCTACTACAACTACTACTACGATTACTACTACAACTTCTACTCCTGCTACAACTAATACAACTGCTACTACAACATGTACTACTACTTCTACTTCTCCTGTTACTGCTACAACTTCTGCTACTACTACCACTACTACTATTACTACTACTACTACTGTTACTGCTAATATGGCAACTACTACGACTACAAGAACAACTACTATTGTTACTACTATTTTAGTTACTACTACTACTATTTTTATGAATACTACTACTACTACTACTACTGCAACTGCCATTACTGCTACAACCTCTACTACTACTACAACTGCCACTACTACTACAGTACTACTATAGTACTACTACAACTACTACTATTGCTACTACTACTACTCCTATTTCTATTTCAACTACTACTACTAGTACTACTACTACGACTACTACGACTACTACTACAACTACTACTCCTACTACTATACTACTACTACTATTACTACTACTTGAACTTCTAATAATACTACTTCTACAACTACTACAACTACTACAGCCACTATTGCTACTACTACAACAACTACTACTACTACAACTACTATTACTACTTCTACTACTACTACTAGAACTACTACTCCTACTACTACTACTGCTACTGGCACTACACTATTGTTACAACTACTACTACTAGCACTACTTCTACTTCAACCACTACTACTACTACTACTACTACTACTATTACTACTACTACTACTACTACTACTACTCCTTTTTCTACTACCACTGCTACCTCTACTACTATTACTTCTGCTACAACTACTACTAACCCTATTCCTACTACTAATACTACTACTACTACTACTACTACTTCCAATACTCTGACTAGTACTACACCTACTGCTACTCCTAATCCAGCCACTACTACTACTACTGTAGTTGCTGCAACTACTTCCACTATTGCTACTACTACTGCTACTACTACCACTATCACTGCTACTACAACTCCAACTACTGCGGATGCTACTCCTAATACTACTACTAATACTACTACTAATACCGTTGCTGCTATTGTTTTTACTACTACTTCTCCTAATACTATCACCACTGTTACTAATACAGCTACTACTACAACTTCTACTCCAACTAATAATACTTCTGCTACAACTACTACTGCTAACTTGAGTATCACTACTACTATCACCACTACCACTAGTACTACTATTGCTACAACCACTACAACAACAACTATTTCTACTACTACTACTCCAACTACTTCTACTACTATTAGTGCTACTACTACTGGTACTACTACTACCACTACTACTACGACTACTATTATAACAACAACTACTACTACTACGACTACTGAAACTTTTGCTACTACCACTACTACCCCGACTACTAACCCTATTCCTACTACTAATACTGTTGCTTCCACTACTACTTCCAATACTCTGACTAGTACTACACCTACTGCTACTCCTAATCTAGCTGCTACTACTACTACTATAGTTGCTGCAACTACTTCTACTACTGCTACTACTACTACTACCACCACCACCACTATCGCTGCTACTACAACTCCTACTACTGCGGATGCTACTACTAATACTACTACTAATACCGCTGCTGCTATTATTTTTACTACTACTTCTCCTAATACTATTGCCATTGCTACTAATACAGCTACTACTGCAACTTCTAATCCAACTAATAATACTTCTGCTACAACTACTATTGCTAACTCGAGTATTACTACTACTATCACCACCACCACTACTATTACTACTATTGCTACAACTGCTACAACAACTATTACTTCTACTACTACTACTCCAACTACTTCTACTACTATTACTGCTACTACTACTAGTACTACTACTACCACCACCACTACTACTACTATTACTATTACAATAACTACTACTACTAGTATGACTACTGAAACTACTACTACTACTATTACTATTGCTATAACTACTGCTACTACTATTTGTACTACTATTACCACCATGACTAGTACTATTACTACTATTATTACTACAACAACTAATACGACTACGACTACTGCTAGTGCTACTACGACTACTACTACTACCACTACTACATCTACTACACTTACAACTAATATTACTCTTAGTACTACAATTACTACTATTAATACTATTATTCCTACTACTACTGCTGCAGCTACAACTATTGCTATTTCTATAACTACTGCCGCCGCTGCTACTACTACTAGTACTAGTACTACTACCACTGCTACGACTAGGACTACTTCTATTTTAACTGCTACTACTACTACTACTACTAACGCAACTACTGCTTCTACTATTGCTACCAGTACTACTATTAACACTATAGCTATGACTGCTGTTACTATGCCTATTACTCCTACGGCTAGTACTCCTACTGCTATAACTACTACTAGTAATACTCCTATTACTACTACTGCTACTACTTCCCCTACTACTCCTACAACTACGACTACTACAACAATGACAACTACAACAACAACTACTACGACTACAACTACTGCTACTACTATTGTTGTTGCTGTTGATACTACTGCTGTTGTTGTTGCTAATCCAACTACTCTTACAACAACAGCTACTACAACCTCTTTCACTACCACTACTACTGCTGCTTCTACTACTGCTACTACTAGTACTACTGCCCCTACTACTACTATTATCACAACTGTTGTTGCTGCTTTAGTTGCTTCTACTCCAACTACTATTGCTACTATTACTGCTACTAGTGCGACTCCTACTTCCACTATTACCACTACTGCTATTGCTTCTTCTTCTTCTGCTATTACTACTACTACCACTACTACTACTGCGACCACCAGAAGTACTACCCCTACTGCTACTACAGCTACACCTACTAACACTACTACTATTGCTACAACTACTATTTCTACTATTAGTACTAGTACTATTGCTACTACTATTACTACTACTACTACTACTATTACAACCATTACTCCTACTATTACTACCACTACATCAACTACTACTCCCACTACTTCCACAGCTACTCCAACTGCTACTACTACTACTACTATTGCTACAACTGCTACTACTACTACTACTATTGCTACAACTGCTACTACTACTAATACTACTACTGCTGCTACTTCTACTACTACAACTACTATTACTACTACTCTGCTGCTATTACAACTACTGCTACTACAACTACTACAACGACTACAACTATTACTCCCCCTACACCTACTACTTCTATTATTTCTGCTACTAGTACTACTACGTCAATTACTACTCCTACTACTATTCCCACTCCTACACCTATTCCTATGACTATTACAACAACTACTACTACCAAAGCCACTAGTGTGATTACTACTTCTACTACTACCACTACTGATACTATTACTGCTACGACTACTACTACTACTACTATTACTACTACTACTACAAATGCTACTGCTAGTACTAACACTACTACTACTACTACAACTACTACGACTACTACTACAACTAGTACAACTACTACGACTACTACTACTACTACTACATCCGCTGCTCCAACTGCAATTACTTCTACTACTACTACAACTTCTACTAATACCACTATTGCTACTACTTCTACTACTACTACTACTACTACTACTACTACCACTACTACTGCTATTATCACTTCTATTGTCGCTGCTACTCCAACTACTTTTACTATTACTACTACTACTACTATTGTTGCTGCTACTACTACTCCAATCACTACTACTACTACTACTTTTACTGCTGCTACTGCTCTATAACTACCACAGCTACCAATACTCCTTATACTATTATTACTAGTGCTACTATTATTACTACTACTACAGCTATTGCCACCACCACCACTACTACTACTACTACCACTATTACCACTAAGATTACTACTACTATTGCTACTTCTGCCACAACAACTACTACTTCTAGTACTACTACTATTGCTCCTACAACTACTACTACTGCAACTATTACTGCTACTATAGCTACTACTCCAACGACTACTACCAATACTACTACAATAACAACTACTACTATTACTATTACTTCTACCACTACAACCACTGCTACTGCTTCTATTATTACTATTACGACTACTACTACTACTTCTACCATTTCTGCTGCTACTAGAACAACAACTACTTCTACTGCCACATCTACTACAACTATGAGTACTACTACAACCACTACTGCTAGTACTTCCACTACTACTACTGCTACAACTACAACTACTCCTGTTGCTACTACCACTATGATTACTACCACTACTGCTGCTGCTACTACTACTACTACTACTACAACAACAGCAACAACAACAATAATAACCACAACAACTACAGCTACTACTACTACTGCTGCTGCTGCTACTAGGGCTACTACTTCTACCACTACTACAACAACAACTACTACTAATATTATGGCTACTACCACTACTATTACTCCTATTGCTACTATTGCTACACCTACAAGTACTACTACGCCCAGTTTTGCTACTACCACTACTTCTACTGTTAATTCAACTACTACTACTACTACTACTATGAGTACTACTACTACTTTTAAAACTATTACTCCTTCTGCTACAAATACTACTTCAACTACTACTACCACTACTTCTACTGCTACTACAACTGCTACTCCTACTACTATTACTACTACAATAACAACAACTAGTACTAGAATTGCTTATGCTACTATTACTACTTATTCTATTGCTGCTGCTGCTACTACTACTGCAACTAGTACTCCTACAATTCCTATTACTACTACTACTACCCCTACTACTACTACTATTACCACTGCTGCAACTACAGCAACTACAGCTACTATTGCTACTACTACTGTGATTACTACTTCAACTACTTCTACTACTACCACTACTGCTAATACTACTATTATTACTACCTGCTGCTACTATTGTTGCCGCTATTGCTGCTACTCCAACTACATTTACTACTACTGCTACTACTACCACTAATTCTACTACTACCACTACAACTACTGCTTCTACTGCTAGTACTACTACTACTGCTGCCAGAACAACTTCTATTATTACTGCTGGTATTACAGTTGCTACTACTCCAACCATAATTACTACTACTTCTACTACTAATCCTATTACTACTACTACTACTACTGCTGCTGCTGCTACTACTACTGTTGCTGCTTCAACTACAATTATTACTACTTCTACTATGACTACTACTGCTACATCTACTACTACTCCAACTACTACTGTTACTCGCACTACTACTACTACAAGTACTACTGCTGTAGCATCTACTACTACTACTATTACTACTGCTACTACTACTACTACTACAATAATAATAACAACAACAACAACAACAACAACTACTACTACTACTAATAACAACAACTACTACTACTACTACTACTACTACTACTATGACTACTATTACTATTACTAGAATAATACCTATTACAACTAGTACAACAGCAACTACTACTACTACAACTTCCGCTACTACTAATACAACTACTAATAGCACTACTACTACTACTTTTTCTTCTAGTACTGCTACTACTACTATTTATGTTGCCACCACTACAACTACTAATAGTACTACAAGAACAACAACACAACAACAACTACTACTACTACGACTAGTACTTTTACTACTACAACTACCACTATTACAACTACTACTCCAGCTACTACTACTACCACTACTACGGCTAATACTAGAACAACAACTGTTACTACTACTGCTACACCTACTACCACTACTGCTACTACTACTAAAGATACTAGTATTATTACTATTACTATTGCTACTACTAAAAGTACTCCTACTACTGCTAGTGCTAGGACGAGGACTACTACTACTACTACTACTACAACTACAACTACTACTACAAATACTACTACTAGTACTACTACTACACAACTACATCAACAACTACTAGTAGTAGTACTACTACTACTGCCACTACTGCTACTACTGCTGTAACTACAACTGCTACTACTTCTACTCCTACTACGACTACTACTACTCATACGACTACTGCTACTACTACTACTACTACTACTACTACTACTACTACTACTACTACTATAAGTACTATGACTTTTACTACTACTTCTACAACTACTCCTACTATTGCTACTGTTGCAGCTACCACTACGTCTACTACTACTCCTACTTCAACTGTTACTACTCCTGCAACTATTACTAGAATTACCGCTATTTCTACCACCACCACCACCACCACCACCACTACTACTATTGCAGTTGTTGTTGCTACTACTACTACTACTACTAGTACTACTCCAACTACTACTACTACTATTACTACTACAACTAATACTACTATTGCTACTAATACTACTATTTCCACTACTACTACTACTACTACTACTAATACTGCTTCTAATACTACTACAACAATAACTACTACTAGTACAACTACTACTTCAATTACTGCTGCTACTATTACTTCAAATGCGGCTACTACTACTCCAACTATTATTACTACTGCTGCTGCTGCTACTACTACTACTACTATTTGTCCTAGTACTTCTACTACTACTCCTACTCCTACTCTTACTCCGATTCTTCCTACTACTCCAACTACTACTACTAATAGTACTACTACTTTTGTTGGTGCTGCTGCAACTACTACAACTACAACTACTACTACAACCTCTACTACAGCTTCTACAACTACTTCGACAGCAACTAGTACTACAACTACTTCTTTTGCCGCTTCTGCTACTAATATTGCAGCTATTTCCGCTACTCCTACAACTATAACTACTATTGCTACTACTTCTACTTCTACGACTCGTCCTAGTACTTCTACAACTACTACTGCTACTACTACTCTACAACTACAACTACTTCTACAACTAGTTCTCCTTTACTGCTACTACTACTACTACTGCTATTACTACTATGATTACTACTTCTACTACTCTTACTACTACTACTACTACTATGTCAGCTACAACTACTCCTACTGCTACTACTACTTGTACTACTACTATTTCTACAAGTTCGGTTACTGCTACTTCTGCTATTGCTACTGCTACTGCTATTGCTACTACTATAATTACTACTACTACAACAAAAACTATGACTACTACAACAACGACAACTACTGCTGCTACTACTACCACTACTGCTACTACTACTAATACTACTTCCACTATTACTATGATCACCATTATTACTACAATTACCCATATTATTAACACAACAACTACTACTGCTACTATTGCTACTACTCCTAATACCCCTGCTATTACTACTACTACTACTCCTCCTCCAATACCCCTGTTGCAACTACTAGTACTACTACTCCAACTACTACTACTATTACCACTACTACAACAATTACTTCTACTACCATTATAACAACTACTGTTGTTATTATTATTATTATTATTATTATTACTACTACTACTACTACTACTATAATAACAATAACAATAACAACAACAACAACAACTATTACTACTACTACTACTACTATCTCTACTACTAATATACCACTGCTACTACTAGTGTTACTGTTATTACTATTGCTGCTACTATAACTACTACTATTATAACTCCAACTACTACAACTACTACTACTATTACTTCTACTACTGCCACTGATACAACTACTACTACTCCTACTACAACTACTAGTACCCCGACTACAACTGCTACTACTACTACGACTACTACTATTACTACTAATACATGTACTACCACTACTCCTACACCTATTTCTACTACTACTCTGATTACTACTACCACTTGCACTACTATTACTACTACTAGTACTCCCATTACTACCTCCACTACAATTTCTACCACTACTTCTACTGCTACTAGTACTACTACTAATACTTCTACCACTACTACTACTAATATTGCTACTGCTACAACCACTACTAATACTACTACTACTACTGCTACTACTACTCCTACTGCTATAACTACTACTACAACAACAAAAACTACTGCTACTATTTCTCCTAAAACTACTACTATAAGTACTACTACTACAACAACAACAACTACTACTGCTATAACTACTACAACAACAACTACCACTACTACAACTACTACTACTACAGCTGCTACTACTTCTGCTATTACTACTACTTCTATTACTGCTACTACTACTGATCCTACTTCCACTATTACTACGATCATGACTATTACTATAATTACACCTATTATTACCACAACATAGACTACTACTACTACTCCTCCTAATACCCTTACTATTACTACTACTACTACTACTATTACTACTAGTAGTATTACTACTCCAACTACTGCTTCCATTACTGCTACTCCAATAATTACGGCAACTACTATTACAACAACTACTGCTGTTATAACTACTAATACTACTACTAGTAATACTACAACAACAACAACTACTACTACTACTACTATTCCTACAACTACTATTACCACTACCACTACTAGTACTACTACTACTTATACTACTGCTGCTACTACTAATACTACAACTCCTACTATTACTCCTACTACTACTACTACTCCTCCTACTACAACTACTACTACTACTATGACTACTACTATTACTACTAATAATTGTATGACTACCCCTACTATTCCACCTATTTCTACTACTACTCCGATTACTACTACCACTTGCACTACTTCTACTCCTTCAGCTACTACAATTTCTACTACTAGTACTACCATTACTACCTCTACTACAACTTCTACAACTACTTCTACTACTACTAGTAGTACTACTAATACTTCTACCACTACTACTACTAAAATTATCACTGCTAATAGCACTACTACTACTATTACTACTCCCACTACAGTGACTGCTGCTGCTGCTACTGTTTCAACTACTCCTACTACTATAACTACTACTACTACTATTTCTACTACTACGACTACTCCTAATACATCTACAACAATAACTACTACTCCTACCGTACAACTGCCACTACTTCTTCTACTACTAGGGCACCTTCTACAACTCCTACTACTATTACAAGTACTACTGCTGCTGCTACTACTACTACTACAACTATTACGACTACTACAACAACAACAACAAAAACTACTACTACTACTCCTACTATAACTACTACTACAACTACTACTACTATTACTACTACTTCTACTACTACTATAACTACTACCAGGAATACTACATCTATTACTATTACTATTATTACTACTGCTACTGCTGTTGCTCCTACTACAACTACTTCTACTATTTTCGCTATTAGTACTCCTACTCCCACTATTTGTACTACTACTACACCTAATACTACTACTATGACTGCCACAACCACTCCTACTCCAACTCTTGCTTCCACTACTAATCCTACAACTGCTACTACACTGACTCCAAGTACCACTACCTCTACAACTACTACTTCTCCAACTCATACTTCTGCTAGTGCTAGTACTACTACTACAACTATGACTACTACAATAACAACAACAACTACTACTACTACTTCTGCTACTGCTACTACTACTACTACTACTAATATTACTACTTCTACTACTACTACTACTTCCATTACTACTACTACTACTACTACTACTAGTACTACTACTAATGCTACTACAACTACTACTACAACTACTTATTCTTCTACTATTACTAATACTACTACTTCAACTACTAGTACTACTACTGCTACTACGACAATAACTACAACTAATATTACTACTACCACTACACTACTACTACAAAAATAAGAACAACAATAATAAGAACAACAATTACAACTACTATTGGTACTACTATTACTACTACTTCTACTTCTACTGCTACTACTACTACTACTATTACTGCTACTACTACAACTACCACTTGCACTGCTACCACTACTGCTACTACTACTACTACAACAACTACTACTAATACTACTACTTCTACTACAACTACTGCCGTTACAATTACAACTTCTAATTCTACAACAACTGCTGTTGTTGCTGCTGCTACTACAACTATTACTGCTACTACTACTACTACTACTACTACTACTACTATTACTACTTCTACTAATAATACAACTAATACTTCTACTACTACTTCTACTACTACTATGACTACTACTTCTACTACTAATACTACGGCTACTATTACTCTTATTGCACAACCACAACTACTACTAGTACTACAAATACTACTACTTCTACTACTATTCCTACTGCTCCACTTACTGCTACTACAACCACTACTACTAGTACTACAACAATAACAACTACTGCTACTACTACGACGATTACTACAATTACTGCTACTGCTACTGCTACTGCTACTATTACCACTACTACTAATACCATAGCTGCAGCTTCAACTAAAGTTGCACAGCTACTGCTACAAGTACGAAAGTGCCAACTAATACTACTACTGCTACAGCTGCTCCTACAACTACTACTACTACTTCTACTTCTACTACTACTTCTACTATTACTACTCTTGTGACTACATCTTCTACTACTATTGCTAGTGCAACTACTACTACTACTCTACTAGTACAACGGTTAAAACTACTACTCCACTAGGTCAATGGTCACTACTACTACTCCCACTAGTTCTTCTAATTCTACTGCTACTCGACTAGCACAATTGCTACTACCACAACTCCTACAACTACTACCACTACTACCACTACTACTACTATTAATACGACTACTACTACTAATACTACTCATACTACTACCACAACTACTACTTTTGTGACTACTGCTACTATTGTTGCTACTACTACTTCTACTACTACTACTACTACTACTACTACTACTCCTCCTCCTCCTCCTCCTCCTCCTCCTCCTCCTCCTCATACTCCTACTACTACTACTACAACTATTTTTACTACTACCACTACTATTGCAAGCACTACCCCTAATCCAACTCCTACTTCTACTACTCCTCCTAGTACTGCTCTACTACCTCTACTACTAATACTACTATTAATACTACTACTGCCACTACTACTACCACCACCACCACTACCACCACCAC
>RXID01022345.1:15303-70240 GCA_005019695.1 Trichopus zeylanicus subsp. travancoricus
CTACTGCTACTACTACTCCCACTACTATAACAACTACTACATCTACTACTACTCCTATAACTAATACTACAACTACTACTACTACTATTATGACTACTACCCATAGTACTACTAATACTCCAATAACTACTTCTATTACTACTGCTAATACTTCCACTACTGCTACTACTACTAGTTCAACTACTCAAACTACTACTACAACTAATCGTACTACCACTAAGACTACTGCTATTGCTGCTACTACTACTTCCTCTACTACTACTGCTACTACTACTACTGCTTCTTTTACTACTGCTACTACTACTACTATTACAACTACTATTGTTGCTACACATACTAATACCACTACTCCTACAACTACTACTGCTGCTACTTCTACCACTACTACAATAACTACTACTACTACAACCAATACTACTACTACTTCTGTTACTCCTCCTCCTCCTCCTCCTACTGCAACTATAGCTATTGCTACTACTACTACTACTACTACTACCACTACTTCTGCTGCTGCTACTTCTACGACAACTACAACTAGTACTACCACTACTTTTACTACGACAACAACAACTACAACTACAACAACAATAACTAGTGCTGCTACTATTGAAACTATTACTACTACAACTACAACAATAACACTGCTACCGCCACTACTACTACGACTGCAACTACTATTATTGCTTGCTACAACAACTTCTACTACTACCACTACTGCTACTACTTCTACTGCTACTTCTACTGCTACTACTACTGCTAATGCTACTACTACTACTACTACTACTACTACAACTACTACAAGTACTAGAACTACTATAACTACAAGTACTAGTACTATTGCTACTACTGCTATGACTACTTCTGTTACTTATACTGCTACCACTCCTACTAATACTACTACTCCTACTACTTGGATAACAGCCTCCACTAATACGACACTGCTACTTTGGCGACTACAACTGCTACTGTTACTACTACTAATGCTACTATTACTTTTACTTCTAGTGTGACTATTATTACTACTCTTGCTGCTACTGGTATTACTACTACTACCACTGCTACGATTGCCCCTGTGACTACTACTATGGCTACGATTGTTGTTGCTACTTCTACTACAACTATAACAACTACTGCAACTACTACTACTACCACCGCTACTGCTACTACAATTACCACTACTAATGCCATTATTACTTCTACGTCTACTACTACTACTATTACTAGCACTACTGCTGCTACTATTACTACTACTACTACTGCTACGTCTGCTCTAGCAACAACTACTAAGGCTACGATTGCTGCTGCTGCTACTTCTACTACTACTATAACTAACGACGGCTACTACTACGCTACTGCTAGTACTATTACTACTACTACTGCGACAACTGCTACAACATTAGTTACTACTACTATTGCTACTACGAGTGCTGCTACTACAGCTACAGCTACTACAACAACAACTACAACTGCTGCTACTACAACTAACTGCTACTACTTCTACTTCTACTATTGCTACTGCTGCTACTACTACTACAACTGTTACGGCTCCTACTACTGTCACTGCTACTACTACTACTGCTACTAAAGCAGCTACTAGTGCCAGTACTACACAAACTACTGCTCCTACCACTGTAACTTCTACTACTACTACTGCTGCTATTGCTACTACTGTTGCTGCTTATACTACTAATACTACTAAAACATCAACTACTACTATTTCTGTTGCTCCAGCTACTACTACCACTGCTACTACAGGTTCCACTACTACTACTACTACTACTACTAATACTAATACTAATATTTTTGCTATTGCTTCTTCTGCAACAACAATTACTCTTGCCCGTGTTGCTGCTACTGTAACGACTACTACTACTACAACCACTTCTACTAGTTCTGCTACTACTATGACTACTAGTACTACTGCTACTCCGATTACTAATACCACTACTACTACAACTACAATTTCTACCACTACTCCGATTACGACCAGCACTACTCCTACTACTACTACAACTACTTTTGATACTACTACCACAACTACCTCTACTACTACTACTATTGCTACTACAACTATTGCTCCTACTGCTACTAAATACAGCTGCGGCTACTATTGCTACTTCAGCTATTGCTGCTACGACGACTACTACTATAGCGAATACTACTACTACTGCTACTACCACTGTTGCTGCTACATCTACTACAGCGACTGCTACTACAAATACTTCTACTGCTGCTAAAACTTCTACTGCTACTACTGTTACTACTACTTGTATTACTACTACTATTGCGGCTACTGCTACTGCTACTACTACTATTACTACAATTCCTACTACTAATATTACTACTACTATTACTACTATTGCTATGACTACTACTTCTAATACTTATATTATTACTACTACTATTACTGCACCTACTATTACTATTACTTTTACTACTAATACTACTAATACTACTTTTACTTGTACTACTACCTCTACTACTACCCCTAGCGCTATAACAACTGCTACGATGACAGCCACCACCATGACTGCTACTACTACTACTACTACTGCGGCTGCTCCTGCTGCAACTACTAATATTGCTTCTATTACTACTACTGCTACGACTGCTACTACTACTTCTACTACTGCTGCTATTACTACTACTACCACTGCTATTACTGTTGCTGCTGCTGCTACTAATACTACTACTACTTCTGCTACTACTACTACTACTACTACTACTACTACTACTACTACTACTACTACTACTACTACTACTACTACAACAACAACAACTACTACTACTATCGCTACTACTGCTACTAGCAGTACTACTTCTACAACTACTTCTACTACAACAACTACTACTACCACTACTTCTACTACAACTACAACTGTTACTGCTACTGCTAGCACCACTACTACTACTGCTGCTACAATTACAGTTACTACTACTGCTGCTACTGCTACTACAATAACTACTACTACTGCCACTACTAGGACTGATAGTGCTGCTACTACTGCTATAATAATTACTACTACTACTGCTACTACTATTACTACTACTACTTCTTTCTCTTCTACTTCCGTTGTTGCTGCTACAGCTTATACTCTGACTATAACCAATGTTACCACTGAAACTACTGCCATTGCAACTACTACTACTCCAACAACTACTACTACTATAGTTGCTACTACTATAACTACTATGGTTGCTACTGCTAGTACTGCTGTAACTACTACTGCTGCTGCTGCTAATACTGCTACTTCTATTGTCGTTACTACTACTACTAATACTAGTGCTACTACTACAACTACTCCGGCTGCTGCTACTACTACAGCCATTTCAGCTGATACTACAACTACTGCTGCTGCTACTACAACTACAACAATTACTACTGCTACTACTATTGCAATTACTGCTGCTACTGCAACTACTACTGTTGTTATTGCTAATACCACTACTATTACTAATACTACTACTCCTTGTACTACAACAATCATTGCTACTACCACTACTGCAGCTACAACTATTACTGCTACTTCCCCTACTTCTACTACTTCTGCAACTACTACTACTATGGCTACTACTACTTCTACGACAACTACTACTGCTACTGCTACCACAACTACTACTACTGCTACTACTAGTATTAATACAACTACTACAACAACAACTACTGCTACCATAACTACAAATACTGCTACTAATACTACTATTAGTACTACTACTTTTCCTACACCTACAACTACTACTACTAGTAGTAGTTGTACTACTACTCCTACTCCTCCTTCTACTACACTACTACTACAACTTCTTCTACTATTGCTACTATTACTTCTACTACTGCTAGGACTACCACTCCTACTACTACTACTCCTCCTTCCCATATTACTACTAATACAATGACTACTACTACTTCTGCTACAAGTACTACTATAATGACTACTACAACTACTAGTACTACTACAACAACTACAACTACCACCGCAACTGCGACTATAGCCAGTACGATTACTGTTTCTGCACTACAACTACTACTACTCCTACTATTGCTACTATTACTACAACTGCTACTTCCGCTACTACCGCTACCACTACTACCACTACTACTACTCCTACTGCTACTATTACTACCAGTACTACTTTTCGTACTACTACTACTATGACTAAGACTACAACTATGACTACTATTGCTACTGCTACTACTACTTCTGTTTCAACTACTATTACTACTAATACTTCTGCTATTACTACAACTCTGCTATGGCTACTAGTACTGGAGCTATTACGACTACTTCTCATATTACCACTACTTCAGCTACAACTACTTCTTCTACAAGTATACTACAGCTAGTGTTGCAACCACAACTACTACTAGTATTGCAGCTATTGCTGCTCTTGCTACTGCTACTATGAGTACTACTATTATTATTTCTACAACTACTACTCCTACTACAACTTCTACTACTACTGTTGCTCCTACTGCTATTGCTGCTACTAAAACTCCAGCTACTTCTACTACTACTACCACTACTGCAGCTTCCAGTACTAATGCTACAACTGCTACTACTACTCCAACTAGTACTATAACTACTACTATGGCTGCTAATGTTCTATAGCTATCACTACGACGATACGACGAGAGGATGACGAAGACTGGAGATGTAGGAGTCGTAGGACGACGACGACAACAACTTCTACTTCTATTACTCCTCCTGCTACTACTATTACTACTGCTGCTGCTACTAATATTATTGCTATTACTACTATTACGACTGCTATTGCTACTTCTACTACAACTACAACAACTACTCGTACTACTACTACTACTCCGACTACTACTACAACTGCTACTACTACTACTACTACTAATACCACTACTACTTCGGCTACTACTACTACTACTACTATTAACACTACTACTACTGTTACTACTACTACTACTACTACAGCTACAACTACTGCTACTACTACTACTACTATTACTACTACTACTACTAATGTTGTTGCTGCTGCTACTACTGCAATTGCTACCACTATTACAACTACTACTGCTATGATTGCCACTAGTACTATTGCTGCTACTTCCACTACAACTACTACGACTACTACTACTACTACTAACTACTCCTAATATTACTACTGCTACTACTGCTGCAACTACTATTACTACTACTGCTGCTGCAACTACTAACAACTACTACTACTCCTGCTGCTGCTTTCGCTACTACTACTACCACAACTACTACAACTGCTATGGCTGCTACTATTGCCGCTGCTGCTACTGCTACTACTACTGCAACTACTACTACTAATAGTATTATTTTTGTTAATACTACCATTACTGTTGCTACAACTACTGCTACCACTACAGCTACTACCACCCCAACTTCTATTACTACTGCTACTATAGCTACGACTGCTACTGCTACTACTATTGCTACTATAGCTACTACTGCTCCTGCTTGTGCTACTACTACTAAAACTACAACTACTGCTATTTCTGCTACAACTTCTATTGCTTCTACTAATACATCTACCGCTAGAACAACCACATCTGATAATACTACTAATACTGCTACTACGGCTGCTTCTGCCACTACTGCTACTACTATGTTTACTACTACTTCTATTACAACTTCTACTACTACTCCTGCTAATACAATTACTATTGCTGCTACTACTACTACTAATACTACTATCGCTACTACTACTACTTGTTCTGCAACAACAACTACTACTACTACTACTACTACTACTACTACTATAACTATTACTACTACTACTCCTACTGTCGGTAGTACTACAACTACTACTGCTACTATCGCTACTGCTACACCTGTGACTACTACCACTGCTACTACAGCTTCTTCTACTACTACTACTACTACTTCTAATACTAATACTTCTGATACTACTACCTCTGCAATAGTTGTAACTATTGGTACTACAACTACTATTGCTACTACTACTACTACTATTGCTACTACTACTATTACAACTACTTCTGCTAGTTTTGCTACTACTATGACTTACTACTATGACCACTACTACTACTACTACTACTAATGCTACTGCTACTAATACTATTACTACTACAACTAAAATTGTTACCACTACTACTATTACCACTAGCACTACTGCTGCTACTATTGCAACTACTACTACTGCTACTACTACAGCTACTTACGATACTTGTACCACTACCACCACCACTACTACTATTATTGCTACAACTGCTACCACAACTAGTACTCTTACTATTACTTCTATTACAGCTATTGCTACTATTGCTACTGCTACTGCTGCTACTACTGCTGCTGCTGCAACTACTAATGCTACTACTACCACTTGCACTGATACTACTATTACTATACTATTATTACTACTACTACTGCAATAGCTTCGATTGCTACTACTACTACTACTATTACTACAACCACTACTACTAGTACTACTACTACTATTACTACAACTGCTACAACAACAAGTACTACTACTACTACTGTTATTACTACTACTATTCCTACTCCTACTATTACTATTACTACTATTTCTGCTCCAACTATTCCTACTCCTACTATTACTATTACTACTATTTCTGCTACTACTACTACTACTTCTACTACACCTACTACTGCAACCGCTACTTCAACTACTACTACTATTACTATAACAACTTCTGCTACTGGTACAACTACTGCTACTTTCACTACTACTACTACTATTACTACTACTACTACAACAACAACAACTACTACTACAACTACAACTTCCACTATAATAACAACTACTACTAGTTCTCCTACTACCCCTTGTGCTATAACTAATTCTGCTACTACTACTCAACCACAACAACAACAACAACAACTAGTACTGCTGCTGCTGCTGCTCCAACTACTGATAAGACTACTACTACTGCTACTACTACTTCTGCTACTACTACTGCTACTACTACTTATACTACTAGTACAACTATTACTACTACTATTACTACTACTACTGTTACAACTACTCTTGTTACTACTACTGAAACTAATACTATTACAACTACTACAACTACTACTGCTACTGCAAGTATTACTACAACTACTATTATTGCAACTAAAACTTCTACTACTACGTCTACGGCTACTACTTCTACAGCTACTTCTAATGCTACTACTAGTACTACTGCTACTACTACTACTACTACTACTACTACTACTACTACTACTACTACTACTACTACTACTACTACTACTGTACTACTACTACTTACTACACTACTACTACGCTGCTTCTGTGCTGCTGCTGCTGCATGCTGCTGCTGCTGCTTCTGCTGCTGATGCTTGCGCTGCTGCTGCTGCCTGCTGCTCGCTTGCTGCTGCTGCTGCTTGCTGCTGCTGCTGCTGCTATTACTATTACTACTATTGCTACTGCTAATTCTAGTACAACTACTACTACTACAAATACTAATATTACTGCTACCTCAACTATCCTTACAACTACTTCTGATACTACAACTTCAACTGCTACTACTACTACTTCTACTACTTCTGCTTCCACAACTACTACTACTCTGACTACTATACTACTACTACTTGCACTACTGCATCTACTACTACTACTACTATGACTACTACAACTACGACTACTTCTACTCATGCTCCTACTACAACTATTGCAACTACAACATGTATTACTACTTCTACTTCTCCTATTACTGCTACTACTTCCACAACTACTACTACCACCACCACCACTACTACTACTACTACTATTACCACAACTACTACTAATACTACTACTAATACTCCTCCTCCTCCTACTACTACCACTATGACTACTAGTACTACGACATTTACTACTACTACTAGTAGCAGTATTACTACCAACACCACCACCACCACTACTACTACTCCTGCTACTACTACTATTACTACTACTATTACCTCTACTACTACTAAAATAACTACTACTACTACTACTACTACTACTACTACTACTACTATTTTTGCTACTACTATGGCTGCTACAATGACTATAACTACTACTCCTACTACTCCTACTACTACTACTACTATGATTACTACAACTACTACTACAACTACTACGACTACTTCCACTCATGCTCCTACTACAACTATTGCAACTACGACATGTATTACTACTTCTACTTCTCCTATTACTGCCACTACTATCACAACTACTACTACAACCACCGCCACTACTACTACTACTACTACTACTATTACCACTACAACTACTACTATTACTAATACTCCTCCTCCTCCTCCTCTACTACTACTACTACCACTATGACTACTAGTACTACCACATTTACTACTACTACTAGTAGCAGTACTACTACCAACACCACCACCACTACTACTACTACTCCTGCTACTACTACTATTACTGCTACTATTACCTCTACTACTGCTAAAATAACTACTACTACTACTACTACTACTACTACTACTATTACTACTACTACTATTGTTGTTACTACTATGGCTACTACAACGACTATAACTACTACTACTGCTACTACTACTACTACGACTACTACTCCTACGACTACTACTACTATGATTACTACAACTACAACTTTTGCTGCGACTAGTATGACTACAACTACTACTTCTATTGCAACTACTTCTAATGCCTCTACTACCACTACTATTGCTATTACCTCCACTACTACTACTACTACTACTACCACTACTACTATTGCTACGGCTACTACTACTATTACTACAACTACTGTAACTACTTCTACTACTACTATTATTAGTACTACTTCTACTTTTGCTACAACTATTACTACTACTAGTATTATTATTACTGTTACTACTTCTACTAGTAGCTCTGGCAGCAGTAGTTAGTAGTAGTAGCAGCCGTAGCCACTGTAGTAGTTGTGGCAATAGCAGAAGTAGTAGTGGTAATAGTAGTAGTCATAGTTGTAGTAGTACTAGTTATTGGAGTAGATGCGGTTATAGTTGTAGTTGCAGTAGTAGTAGCAGCAGCAGTAGTGGTCATAGTTGTATTAGTAATAGTAGTAATAGTAGTAGTAGTAGAAGTAGCTGTAGTAGCAGTAGTAGTAGTCATGGTGGTGGTGGTGGTAGTAGTTGTTGTTGTAGCAGCAGCAGTAGTAGCAGTAGTAGTGGTAGCAGGAGAAGCAGTAGTAGTAGCAATAGCAGCAACAATAGTGATACTATTTGTAGTAGTAGTAGTTGTAGTGGCATTAGCAGTAGTAGCATCAATAATAGCAATAGTAGTAGCTGTAGTAGTAGTAGTAGTAGTAATAGTAGCATTAATAGTAATTGTATTAGTAGTAGTAGTACTAGCAATAGTAGTAGTTGAATGAGTAGTAGAAGTAGTAGTTGTAGTCGTGGTGGAAATATTAGTAGTAGTAGCAATAGTAGCAGCATACGAAGTAGTAGTAGTAGTAGTAGCAGTAGTAGGGATAGTAGCAGTGGTAGCTATAGTGGCGATAGTAATAGTAGTAGTAGTAGTAGTAGCAGTAGTGGTAGTAGCAGTATTAGTAGTAGTAGTAGTAAAAGTAGAAGTTGTAGCAGTTGTAGTAGTAGCAGCATTAGTAATAGTACCAATAGTAGCAGTAGTAGCAACATACGAAGTAGTAGTAGGAGAAGTAGTAGGAGGAGTAGTACTAGTAGTAGTAGTAGTAGTAGTAGTAAGCAATAGTAGATGTAGTAGTAGTAGTAGTAGTAGTAGTAGTAGTAGGTAGTAGTAGTCGTAGTAGCAGTAGTTGTTATAGTAGTAGTAGTATAGTAGTAAAGTATAGTAGTAGTAAGAGCAGTAATAGTAGTGGTTTTTTAGTAGTAGTAGTTGTAGTAGTAGTAGTAGTAGTAGTAGTACAAGTAAGTAAGTAGTAGTAGTTGTAGTAGGTGTAGAACCAGTAGCAGTAGTAGTAGTAGAAGGAATAGTAGTAGTAGTAGTAGAAGGAATTGTAGTAGTAGTAGTAGTAGGAGTAGTAGTCTAGCAGAAGTGGTAGGAGTAGCTGTAAATATAGCGGTAGTTGTAGCTATAGTAGCAATAATGATAGCGGTAGCAGTACAATTAGTGGTAATAGTAGTAGTAGTAGCAGGGGTAGAAGTAGCAGTAGTAGTAACAATAGTAGTAGTAGCAGAAGCAATTGCAATAGTAGTAGTAATACGAGATGTTAAGTAGTAGAAACCGTAGTAGTAGTAGTAGAGCAGCAGTAGCAGTAGTAGTAGTAGTAGGAGTAGTCGTAGTAGTAGTAGTTGCAGTAGTATTAGTAGTAGCCGCAGTAGTTGTAGTAGTAGGAGAAGCAGCAATAGTTGCATTTACAGCAACGATAGTAGTTGTGTCTATAGTAGTAGTAATTGTAGCAGCAACAGTAGCAGTTGTAGCAATAATAGCAGCAGTAGTAGCAATAGTAGTATTAGTAGCATTAGTTGTAGCATTAGTAGTAGTTGTAGTAGAAGTAGCGATACTAGTCGTAGTAGTAGCAGAACTTGTCGTAGTCGTAGTCGTAGTAGTAGGAGTAGTAGTAGCAGAAGCAGAATGAGCAGTAGAATTAGTAGTACTAGTCATGGTAGTTAGATTATTAGTAGTAGCAGTAGTAGTTGTAGCAGTAGTAGGAGTAGCAATAGTAGTAGTAGTAGTAGAAGTAGTAGTGGTTGCCGTAGTAGAAGTAGTAGTTCTAGTAGCCGTTGTAGCAGTAGTAGTAGTAGCAACAATAGTGGCAGTAGTAGCAGTAGTAGTAGCCGTAGTAGTTCCAAAAGTAGTAGCAATAGTAGCTATAGTAGTAGTGGCAATAGTGATAGTAGCAAAAGTAGGAGTAGTAGTAGTAGTAGTAGTAATAATAATAATAATAGTTGTAGTCGTAGTAGTAACAGCAGTTATAGAAGTAGTTGTAGTAGTAATAGTTGTTGTACTAGTAGTACTTGCATAATTAGTATTAGGAGTAGCGGTATTTGCAGTAGTGGTTGTCATAATACTTGTAGTAGTAGTGGTAGTAGTAGCAGTGGTAGGAGTAGTAGTAGTGGTATTTGTAGCAGTAATTATATTAGAAGCAGAAGTAGTAGCGATAGTCATAGTAGTTGTAGTGGCAGTATTAGTAGCAGTAATAGTAGTAGCAACGATAGTTGTAGTAGTAGCAGTAGAGGTAGGAGAAGTTGAGTAGCAGCAATAGTAGCAGCAGTAGTAGTAATAGTGGCAGTTGTAGCTGCAGTAGTAGGTGTAGTTGTAGTAGTAGTAGTACTTGGAGAAGTAGTAGTCAGTAGCAACAATAGTAGTAGTAGTGATAGTAGTTGTAGAGTCGTAGTAGCAGTAGTAATAGTAGTAATAGTACTAATAGTAGTAGTTGTAGTTGTAGTTGTTGTAGTAGTAGTGGTAGCAAAAGCTGTAGTAGTGGCAATAGTAGTACTAGTGCTAGCAGTAATAGTGGTGGTAGTAGTAGTAGTAGCTATAGTAGCAGAAGGAGTAGTAGCAGAAGTTGCAATAATAGTAGTAGTAGAAGTACTGGCAGTAGGAGCTGTAGTAGTAGCAATAGAAGTAGCAATCGTAGTAGTTGTAGTAGTAGTAGTAGTAGTAGTAGTTTTAGTAGGAGAAGCGATATTACTAGTAGTTGTTCTAATAGCACTAGTATTATTAGCAGTTGGAGTAGTAGTAGTAGTAGCCATCGTTGTAGTTGTAGTAGTAGTACAAGTAGGGGTACAAGTTGTAGTAGTAGTGGCCGTAGTAGGGGTGGTAGAAGCAATGACCGTAGTAGTGGCGGTAGAAGTAGTGGTCGTAGTAGTGGTGGTAGAAGTAGTGCTAGTAATAGTAGTAGTAGTAGTAGTAGTAGTAGTAGTAGTGATAGCTGCAGCAGCAGTAGCAATAGTAATAGTTGTACTGGTAGTAGTAGTAGTAGTAATAGTTGTAGTGGTATTAGCAGAAGTATTAGCAATAGTAGTAATAGTGGTAGTGGTTGTAGTAGTAGTTGAAGTAGTAGTAGTAGTATCAGTAGAAGTATTAGTAGTTGTCCCAGTAGTATTCATAGTTGTAGTAGTTGGAGGAGTAGTAATAGTTGCAGGAGTAGCAGTAGTTGCAGGAGTAATAGCAATAGTAGCAATAGTCGTAGTAGTCGTAGCAGCAGCAGTAGTAGTAGCAGAAGTAGTGGTAGTTGTAGCAGTAGGAGTAGTAGCAATAGTGGCAGTAGTTGTAGTACTAGTAGTAGTAAGAGTAGTAGTTGTAGTAGTAGTAGGAGAGTTAGGAGTTGTAGAAGTAGTAGGAGTTGTAGTAGCAGTTAGAATAGTACTAGTACTAGCAGTTCTAGTAGGAGTATTAGAATTAGTTGTAGTAGTAGTAGTAGCAGTAGTAGTAGTAGTAGTGATAGTAGTAGTAGGAGGAGCAGCAGTAGCCATTGGAGTAACAGTAGTAGCAGTATAAGTGGTAATAGTAGTGGCACCAGTAGCAGAAGTAGTAGTAGTAGTAGTAGTAGTAGTAATTGGAGTAGTAGTTGTTGGAGTAGTGGTAATAGTGGTAGTTGGAGTAGTAGTAGTAAGGGGAGTTGGAGTAGGAGTAGTAGGAGCAACAGTAGTAGTAATGGTAGGAGTAGAAGTAGTAGTAGTGGGAGTAGGAGCAATAATAGTTGTAGTAGTAGTATTAGTAGTGGTAGTAGTAGTTGTAATAGTGGTACGAATAGTAGTAGTTGCAGTTGTACTAGTCACAAAAGTAGTAGTAGTAGCAATAGCTGTAGTTGTCATTGTATTAGTAGTGGTAGTAGTAGTGGGTGCAATAAGAATAGTAGGTATAGTAGTTGTAGTAGTAGAGGAAAGAGTTATAGCAGTAGTAGCAGTAGCAGTAGTAGTAGTAACAGTGCTAGTAGGTGTAACAGTTATAGTAGTAGTTGTTGTTGTAGCAGTTGTAGTAGTAGTAGCAGTAGTGTGAGTTGGAGTAGTAGTAGTAGCAGCAACAGTAGTGATGTTAGTAGTAGTAGCTGTTGGACTAGTAGTAGTTGGGGTAGTGGTTGGGGAGTAGTAGTAGTAATAGTAGTAGTAGTAGGAGTAGGAGTAGGAATAGTAGTAGGTGTAGCCGTAGTAATAGTAATAATGATAGTAGTAGTAGTGGTAGTAGTAGTAGTAGCAGTAGCAGTAGTCATAGAAGTCCGACCCAACTGACTAGACCAGAAAGTCCAAGATTGCTCAGACCAATCGAGTCCAATATTCGGCCCGGCCTTGTCCAGCAGAAGCCGTGGCTTAGGTGTAAAGTAACTTTACTTGAGGAGTAAAGTCCAGCCCAACTGACTAGCCCAGAAAGTCCAAGATTGCTCAGACCAGTCCAATCCAATACTCGGCCCGGCCCAGTCCGGCAGAAGCCGTGGCTTAGGTGTAAAGTAACTTTACTTTAGTAAAGTAGCTTTTGGTAAAGCCACTTTGTAAAAGAGGCTTTTGTAAAAGTAAAAGCTACGGGAGTAAAGTCCGGCCCAACTGACTAGCCCAGAAAGTCCAAGATTGGTTAGACCAGTCCAGTCCAATATTCGGCCCGGTCCAATCCAGCAGAAGCTGTGGCTTAGGTGTAAAGTAACTTTACTTTAGTAAAGTAGCTTTTGGTAAAGCCACTTTATAAAAGAGGCTTTTGTAAAGTAAAGTAGCTTTTACTAAAGCTGCCAGGCAACTTTAGCTTTTGTAAAGAAGCTTTTAGCAAAGCTGCTTTTGTAAAAGCAGATGCGATCTTATCGCATCCGCCGGGTGTAAGTTCTCCCTATAAAAGGGGAGGTATATCATAATAAGAAGCATCGATCGGCTAAGTTATCAGCGAAGCGCAGAGTTATCTGTGAGTTCTTCCATATCTTTCTCCTTAGTCTCTTTGCATTCCACATTAATTTCCACGTAGAGCAATCCACCGCCGACCGGTCGTTTGATCTGATTTTGGTATCCGAGCTGGTTCAAGATATGGCTTGTGAGTAGAAAGCTTTGGGTTAAGGTATGAAGGGTTAGGGGACGGATTGGTTCTATTATGCCTGTTTCTGTTCTTCTCTGAGCTTACGATTTATATGCTTTCATATGAACTATCTTGTTTCTGCTTGGTATTATGCTAATCGGGTGAAGGTATGGGTATTATGCTTTCTGGGTGACGAACTGATAGGAAAAAGAACAGGTCCTAACTTTGCAGTAAGGCGAGTGGCCGTGGTAAGCCCAAGGGCACACCTGTGTGATCCTAGAAGGTTCTGACCTAGCGAGGAACTGCCCTATCTGAACCTGGATAGGAACTGCCCGGTAGAAGCTTGTAGTAAATCTGGTAGCGTAGATGTCGGAGGCTTGGGAGAAAACAATACAGGAGTGGTATACCAAATCCCGAACCACAAACCTTGAGTACCTTGACCTTACCTTATCACCAGAAGTCACCTTAAACCAGTTAGCCAACAATATTGCTATCATATATGACCGCACCTATCTTTCCTCCAGAGTCCACCTTAAAAATTTAAAACAAGTTTTTAAGAGGTGTGAGTATCTTGAAAGGGAAGTTGTTAAACTTCACCTCACTACTATAATTTACACAGTAGACCTTTTCCTCAGTAGGAAGTTCGGGAGTTTTTTTTTTTTTTTTTTTTTTGAAATTTTCCAGGTAACCAGGACAAGTTACTCTAACACTAATGGAGCAAGCGCTCTCAGACGAACAAGCTACTCTAATGGAGCAAGCAACAACATCTGCAGTAACTCCAGTAAACGACAACCAAAATAGGGAGGAAGGCTCTTCCCTACCAGTGCTTATAAATACTACAAAGTTACAGCGGTTGTCCCCAGGCCCGTTCGAAGCCAGTAGCGAGCGTGCTCAGAAGAGATCTCTGAGATACAAGATACTAAAGAAGGTTATGCCAGCAGACGAAATCAAAGGGTTGATCCAAAGAGCCACAAACGACCTAGTTACTCGAAAGCCCCATATACCGACTTCTGATGTTGAATGGGATGAATACCCAACCCAAGTCGGCAGCACAAAGCAACCAGCTGAGGTTATCAGCCAAAGCCTGAGTAATGAAAGCATTACCCCCAACTCCCACCATTGCGAGTCCACACCGGAGGACTGCGTTCAGCAGGAGGATAAAGTACAAAGCGATGAAGAGGAGGTTCGCTTACAGCAAATGATAGTCGTTCTTTTGGAGACCGAGATGTCCTCAGATACCTCCGACCAGTATCGGGATACTCTCTTGAGAGTCCATGCAGAGGATACACGCCCAGGGGCCTCTATACCTCGGTCCATGGATTTTTCATTAGGGGAAACTGATGATTGGGAGGAGACGTATTTTAACAGTTTCCAGGATGAAGAATTCATTGCAACAAGAATTGATGATTACCCCCGACAAGATGCACCATTCTGGGATTCTTACCCAGATGATGAAGAAGTGGTATGTTATGATAATATTATTGCAACCGGATATGGAGAAGAGTAACCTCAAACAGAGCTGGAGTACCTAGCGCTCAGAAGGTTAACAGAAGTGCTATATTCTAGCACTGTGACTTCACTATATCGACCGCCCGAAGATACTTCGATGGGACCCCCAAGCTACCCTCCTGCAGCAGCAACCCCCCTGTCATCCAGGCAAGATCCAATATTTCTAGGTCACGAAAGGGGAACATTCAAAAGGGCAACAAACAATGAGATGTGGAACCTGTCCTAAGCTCAGCAAATAGGGGGCGCTCTTTTTGTCATCCCGGAGCAGCTGGGATTATTTGATGATGTTTTTTCCAGGTGGGAGTCCATCACAAGGAACCATGTGGCAAGCATGGGATTTACAGACGCCAGAGACAAGCTTGACTACATGGAGAACTTACTGGGTGAGGTGGAGAAACTTATGTGGATCCAATCGAGAATGCAGTATGGGGAGGAGTATCGGGGACTACTCACAATAAGCGAAGGGAGAGAGGGCACTCAAAACATCTTATCCTAGATGAGGCGAGTTTTTACTTTGGAAGACCCCACTATCGAATCAACGGCTATACAAGATGAAGCGTATAGAGACCTGGAGCGACTGTCTTGTGACAATGTCAAAAACATTGTCAAGTATATGAATGACTACATGAGGCTATTAGCCAAGACAAAGCGACTCTATACAGGTACTGAACTCTCTGAAAAATTTTGGTTGAAAATGCCTGTAGAACTAGGAAGGAGGATGAAGGAATCGTTTGACCAGAGATATTCAGGAGTTCAAGTTGGAGTCCTACCCAGGATATTATTTGCTTACAAATTCCTTGAAGTGGAGTGCAAGGACGCCAACTTCAAAAGATCCTTGAAAGATCTCTCATTTTGTAGCCCGATTCCTATACCCGGCTACTACAAGAAGGAAAAGTGGTATGGGTTGAGAAAGTCAATGACTAATAGAGGTAAGCCACATGAAACCCATATCAGAATTGAAAAGTGAAAGCATCTAGTGCACAATAGGAAGTGTAAATGCTTCCTCTGTGGCCAGGAAGGGCACTTTGCAAGGGAGTGTCCGAATGATAAAAGAAATGTTAGGAGAATGGCCATTTTTGAGCAATTAACCATTCCTGAGGACTATGATGTCTTATCAGTTCAGGAAGGTGAGGCGCAAAGCGATGCTATTTTCAGTGTCTCCGAAGGTGAAGAAGGGGAGCCACTATAAGCACTCCAAATAGAGATCCAAGGAGAAGCAATTTACATGCTAGGGGAGATTGAAGGAGGATATCGACCCCAGATAAAGCTGCCAGAAGAGCAAATGAGCTGCTTGCACGCTTGGCAACACAATGAGTTTGTGCACCCTCAGTATGAGAGCTGCTCATGCTGTAGAAAGAAGTCATTACAAAGGGCATGAATCCATTGTAAGAAATGCAAGGTGACAGCATGTAATCTTTGTGGTCCGTATTATTTCAAAATACAGGTACTAGTAGCACCTGCTGCACCAGCACCATTCTTCCCACAATAACTGATTCAGGAGCAACAATACTACATCTCCTGGTGTGATGGAGAAATAAAGCGCCTGAAGGAGGAAGTGGAGCATTACAAGGCAAGCGTACGAAAGCTAGAGCAAGAGAAGGAGCTCAAGTTGGACCAAGAAGAACTTGCAGTTGCTGATACCATAAGGGCAAAAGGAAAAGGACTGAGTATCCAGGAGGAAGATGCAAATGTACTAGTCCAAGAAAGCATTCTCAAAGCTGCTACAACAGGGCAAAGAGAGTTGCAGCAACAATCAGGCCCGAAGATGGTAAGGAACATGTTGTATAACATGCAGGTAGATTTGGAGATTCCTGGAGTACCCCGATTCCAAATCGAAGCAATATTGGATACGGGTGCAACTACATGCTGCGTAGACGAAGCCTCTATTCCAAAGGAAGCTGTGGAGACAAACTGCTTTACTGTCCATTTCAGCGGTATCAATTCAAGACAGATAGCAGATAAGAAGCTAAAGCAAGGGAGGATGTACATTGGAGACAACATCTTTCGTATTCCCTACACTTACAGCTTTCGGATGGAACTTGGAGATGGCATCCAGATGATTATTGGATGCAATTTCATACGTGCTATGCAAGGAGGAGTAAGGATTGAAGGTAGTGTAGTTACTTTATACAAACATTCGACTACCATTAATATTACTCCTGTAGCCACAGTAGCAGCAGCATTGGGGAAGCTAGACCTTGATGAAGAACAACATTAGGAGCCTTTGAGGATCATGCTACAGATTTGTGAAGATAATGGGCTGATTTTGAGTCCTACAAATATGAAGGTAGCCGTTTCCGAGGTGGAGTTTCTGGGAGCGATCATTGGGATCCGAAAGATAGAGCTTCAACCTCATATAGTGAAGAAAATTGCTGATTTTCGGGAACGGGACCTTACAACAACAAAAGGGCTGAAATCATGGTTAGGAATTCTTAATTACGCCCGCAATTATATTCCAAATCTTGGAAAATTACTGGGACCTCTATCTTCCAAAACAAGCCCAACAGGTGAGAAGAGATGGAATTCACAGGATTGGAATCTTGTGAAGCAGATAAAAGGCCTTGTCCATAACCTGCTAGATCTTGATATTCCACCGGAAGGGAGTTACTTAATTCTTGAGGCCGATGGTTGTATGGAAGGATGGGGAGGTATCTGCAAGTGGAAGTTGCAAAAATATTACCCAAGGTCGACAGAGAAGGTCTGTGCTTATGCCAGTGGCAAGTTCAACCCACCGAAGTCTGCCATTGACGCCGAGATCCACGCTGTCATGAACTCTCTGGAGTCATTAAAAATTTACTATCTTGACAGAGCGGAATTACTCATCAGAACAGATTGTCAGGCAATTATTAGTTTTTTCAACAAGTTCTCAAACAACAAACCATCCCGAGTCAGATGGATGGCTTTTACTGACTACATCACGGGGACGGGAGTGGCAATCCAGTTTGAGCACATTGACGGGAGGAACAACCAGCTGGCGGATGCACTTTCTAGATTAATTAACAGTGTTGTTTTTGCAGGATGGCCGACAGAAGAAAAATAGGAACAACTCCATCTTACAGCACTGGCTCTACAGGAGGTCCAAGCAGCATCTCATCCGATGGCGCAAAACCAACTGGTGACCCTACTGGGAACGTGGTGTGATATGAACAACTCATACAACTCCTCAGAAGTCAACCACTACCACCCGAGGTCCAAGACTCTATCACCAGTGACATCAAACAATTGGAGCAGCATGCTGCCCACGATGCCCTAGCAGCACTAATTCAACTACGGGAGATGCACTCTACAAAAACAAAGGAGTGCCTACGACTATGGAAGACTAAAACATTCTGGGCCCAATGGTACCCGATGATTCAGCAGATTGATGAGCAACTAGACCGAGCGGTTCGTCTCACTCTTTGCTCGACTCAGCGAACGGGTGCCTTTCAGCCAACTCCACAACAGAAGCGTGGTGGGGAGTAAAGAGTAGTAATTGTATTAGTATTAGTAGTTGTGGTAGTAGTAGAAGCAGTAGAGTAGTAGTAGTGTTCGTAGTAATAGAAGTAGTAGCAGCAGTAGCAATAGTAGATTTGGAGTAGTAGTAGTAGCAATTGTAGTAATAGCAACAGTAGCAGCAGCAGTGGTAGTAGTAGTAGTAGTGGTAGTCATAAGACAAGTAGTACTAGGACTAATAGTAGTAGTAGTACTATTAGTTTTAGTAGTAGGAGTAGCAGTAGAAGTAGCAACAACAACAATAGCAGAAGTTGTAGTAGCAGCAACAACAACAACAGGACAAGGAGTATCTGTAGCAGGAGCAAGAGTAGTAGTAGTAGTAGCAAGAGGAGGAATAGGTGTCAAAGTAGTAATAATAGTAGCAGTAGTAGTAGAAGTGATAGTAGTTGTAGTTGTAGTAGTAGTAGGAGTAGGAGTTGTAGTAATAGTAGCACAAGTACGACTAGGATTAGTACTAGTAATTCTATAGCCGCTACTACTACTACAACTACAACTACAACTATTGCTACTACTACCACTACTCCTATTACTTCTACTTATGCAACTGCTACTCCTACTGCCACTACTACTACTTCTACTACCACAACTACTACTACTACTTCTATTGTTGTTGTCGCTACAAGTACTAGCACTACTACTACTTCTACAACTACTACTACTCGTGCTGCTACTGCTATTACAACTATTACGACTACTACTTCCACTGCTACTACTACTGGCAGTACAACTACTACAACTCCAACTTCTGCTTCTACTGCTACTAAAACTACTGCTTCTACAACTATTGCTTCTACAATTGCTACTTTTATTACTGCTACTATTACTACTAGTACTATAACTACAACTACTCCGATTACTACAACTACTGCTCCCATTACTGCTTCTACTACTATTACTATTACTATTGATAATACTACTACAACTACTACTACTACTATTACTACTAGTACTACTACTGCTACTACTTTTACTGTTCCGGTTGCTACTACTACCGCTATTACTACTACTATTAATATTACAATTTATACTACAACTATTACGACTACTAAAACGATAATTACTACTACTTTTACTACTACTACTACTACTGCTACTGCTATAGCTACTGCTACTGCGACTGCCACCACCACTACTACTACTACTACTACTATTTTTTCTACTACTACAACTCCTGATGCTGTGGCTACTGCGGTTACTACTACTACTACTACTCCTACTACTTCCACTACTGCTACTGCTGTTACTACTACAACAACAACTACTAATACTACTATTGCTACTGCTATTGGTGCTCCTCCTCCTCCTACTACTACTACTACGACTACCACTACAACTGCTACTGCTACTACTAATACTGCTGCAACTAGTAGTGCTACTACTACTGCTACTCCAACTGCTACTTTTATAATTACTATACTACTACGTGTACTACTACTGCTACTACTACTACTGCTACAGCAACTACAACTTCTACAATTACTTCTACAATTACTCCTACTACGACTATTACTACGACTGCTGCTATTACTAGCACTACTGCTACTATAATTGTGCTGATGCTACTACGGCTACTACTACTATGAGTAATACTCCCACTACTATTGCTATTACTACTTGCACTACTACTAATATTACTACAACTACTACTACTATGACTACTACTACCACCACTACTACTGCTACAACTTCTGCAACTATGACTACTACTACCGCCACTACAACTCCTACTGCTACTAATAATACTAGTGCTATACTACTACTACTTCTACTACTGCTACTATAGCTACTACTGCTGCTACTACCACTGCTACTGCTACTACCACTACTACTTCTCCTATGGCTACTACTGTTAGTATCGTTACCACTACCGATACACCTACTACTAGTAATACTACAATTGCTACTACTACCACTACTGCTGCAGCAGCTGCTACTACTACATCTACTATTGCTACTGCCATTGCTACTACTCTTATTACTCTTGCTACTACCACTACTAATGCTACTACTAACACTACCAGTGCTACAACTTCTACTACGACTACTACTTCTACTGCTACTACTACTACTACTACTATAACTACTGCTAATAATACCTATATTGCTACTATTGCTACTACTACAGCTACTGCTACTACAACTACTACAACTACTACAGCTGTGACAACAACCACTACTACTACAACAACTGCTACAACTACTACTCCTACTACTACTACAACAACAACAATAACTACTACTACTACTAGTACTACTTTTATTACTACTTATCCTACTACTACTACTGCCACTACTGATACTACTACTGCAATTGATACCATTATTACAGCTACTGCTACTACTGCTTCACTACTACTAACAGTACTGTTCTTACTACTACTACTACTTCTACTACTACTAACACTATTACTTCTACTACTTCGCCTACTACGACTACTATAGCCACAACTACAATGACTACAACTACTTCTACAACTCCCACTACAACTGGTACTACTACTATTACTGCTACTACAGCTATAATAGCAACTATTGCTACTTCTACTACTACTACTAGTGCTTCAACAACTGTTGTTGCTGGTACAACAACAACTACTACTTCTCCTACTACACTACCGCTACTACTACTTCTGCTACTCCTACTACTACTACTACTACTTTCGCTACTACTACTAAGGCTACTGCTACTACTCAACTTCTCCTTCGATTACTACTACTACTACTATGACTACTACTGCTAATACTATAGCTGCTACAACTGCTGCAGGTGCTACTACTACTTCTACTCCTAGTATAACTACTCCTACTGCTGCTGCTGCTGCGGCTGCGAATGCTACTGCTACTGCTTTTACTACTACTATTACTACTCCTGCTACGACTACTACCACTGCTACTACTAACACTGCTAGTACAACAACTTCTACTGTCACTACTACTATTAATGCTACTACTACTATAGCTACTACTACTACTACTGCTGCTACTACTACTACTACTACTATTGCTACAACATCTACTGCTACTACTTCTACTATTGCTACTACTACTACTGCTGCTTCTACTGCTACTACTAATAGTGCTACTACTACTACTGCTGTAACAACTGCTACTACTATAACTACTACGACAACAACTACTACGAATACTACTACTACAACAACTTCTGCAACTACTCCTAATGCTACTACTACTACTACTATTACTTCGCCGATTACTACTATAGCTGCTACTACTACTATATCTACTACTACATCTACGACTACTAATTCTACTACTAGTTCCACTACCACTACTACTACTACACTAATGCTACTAGTACTGCCTCTACTACTACTACAACAACTACTACTTCTATTACTGCTATAGCAACTACAGCTACTACAACTTATGCTACTACTACAACAACAACTTTTGCTATAACAATAACCGCTGTATTATGACAACTGCTGCTGTTATTACTACTAGTACTACAACTGCAGCAGTGGCTATTACTTCTAGTACAGCTACTACTACTACTTTCGCTACTACAATACAACAAATAGTACTGCTACTTCTACTGTTATTGCTGTTGCTGCCACTACTATTGTTGCTATTATTGTTGCTACTTCTAGCACTACTAATGCTATTACTACTACTACTGTTACTACTATTGCTACTCCTAATACAATAACTACTACTACAACTATTACTGCTACTACTACTGTTGAGGCTGCTGCCGCTAATACTAATGCTACTACTACAACAACTACTACTACCACAACAACAATAACTACTACTACGACTATTATTATTAGTACACCTATGACTACTACTTCTACTACTACTAGTATCACATACTACGACTACTACTTCTACTACTACAACTACTACTACTACAACTACTACTACTAGTACTTCACATGCTACAACTCCTACTTCTACTACTACAACTACTACTATCGCTACCACTACTATTACTACTACTACTGTTGCTATTGCTGCTGCTACAACAACAACTACTACAACTACTTCTACTACTACTGCTACTTATGTTACTAATAGTACTACAACAACAACTACTACTAGTAGTAGTACTACTACCACTATTACTGCTCCTACCACTACCACCACTACTACTACGACTACTAGTACTAGTACTACTACTATTACTACTGCTGCTACTACTAATGCTACTACTACTAGTACTACTCTTGCTGCTACTACTACTACTACAACAACAACAATAATAGCAACTGCTACTACTAGTGCTACTATTATTACTACTACTTCTACTACTACTACTACTACTACTAGTACTGCTTCTACTACTAGTAATACTACTTATCCTACTACTACTACTACTTCTCATACTACTACAACAAGTACTACTATTTCTACTACTTCGCCTACTGCTGCTACTACTGCCACAACTACAATTGCTACAACTACTTCTACAGCTATTGCTATAATTAGTACTACTACTATTATTGCTACTATTGCTACTACTACTACAACGACTATTACTAGTACAATTGCTACAACTGCTATTACTACTACTTCTACAATTGTTGCTGCTGCTATAGCCACTACTAGTACTTCTCCTACTAATACCACTACAGCTACTCGTACTTCCACCCTTACGAGTACTACTCCTATGGCCATTGCTACAACTCAACTTCTCCTCCTACTACTGCTAGTTCTACCACCACCACTACTACTACATCTCCTACAACTACTACTACAACTACAACAACTACTACTACCACAGCTACTACTACTACTACTGCTGCTTTTACCACTACTATTACTACTACAACAACAACTACTACTACTGTTACTACTAACACTACTAGTATAATAACTTTTACTCTTACTACAGCCGCTAGTGCTACTACTACTATCACTACGACAACAACTGCTACTATTACTACAGCTACAACTGCTACTACTGCTTCAACTTCTACTACTGCTACTACTAATAGTGTTGTTGCTACAATAATTATAACAACTAATACTACTAAAACTGCTACAACTGCGGACACTACAACAACAAGTACTTCTACTACTACTACTACTACTACTACTATTACTACTACTAAAACTGCTACAACTGCGAATACTACTACAACAATAACTTCTACTACTACTACTACTACTACTATTACTACTACTACTACTCCAACTCTTACTACTACTGTTACTGATACAACTACTATTACTTCACTAACCACTACTACAACTACTACTGCTACTACTACATCTTCTACAACCTCTACTACTACTATTACTTGTACTACTGCTGTTACTACTACTACTACTACTACTACTACTACTACTACTGTCCTAATGCTACTAGTACTACCTCTACTATTACTACAACTACTACTACTTCTGGTACAACAAGAACTACTACAACTACTGCTACTTCTGCTACTACTAATACTACTACTACAACTGCTACTACTACTGCTACTTCTAATAAGGCTACTACAACAACAACAACTAATACTGCAGTTGCTGCTACTACTACTACTATTGCTACTATGGCTTCCACTACTAATACTACAACTGCTGCTATGGCTACATCTATTATTACTAGCGTTGCTCCTAATAATACTACTACTACTACCACTACTACTACTATAGCTACTACTACCACTACTGCTACTACTACTGCTGCTGCTATTGTTATTACTGCAACTACTTATAGTACTACTACTACAGCTACTACTACTACTACTGCTACTAATGTTACTACTAGTACTACTACTCCTACCACCACTACTACTACTACTGCTACTACTACTACTACTACTCCACCTACTATTACAAATACTGCTGCTACTGCTACTGCTTCTTCTACTACTACTACTTCCGCTACTGCTACAACTATGAAAATTTCCCCTACTACTTCCACTACTACTACGCCAACTACTCCAACTACTCCAACTACTACTACTATTGCTACTACTACTACTTCAACAAATGCTACAAGCGCAACTGCTACTACATCTGCTGCTACTATAGCTACAACAACTACTACTACTCGTACTGCTATTACTTTTGCTCCTATTGCTACTACTACTACAACTATTACTTCTACTACTACTACAACTACAACAACAACAAAAACTACAACTATTACTACCAGTACTACAACTGCAATTGCTGCTGCTCCAATGACAACTACTACAACCACTACACCTTCTACTACCACAACGAGTACTACAGTTACTGCTATAAAAACTACTACAAGTACTACTAGTAGTACAACTACTACTGCTGCTGCTGCTACAACAGCAACAACTACTTCTACTATTATTATTGCTGCTACTATTACTAGACTATTACCACAACTACTACTACTAATACTACTACTAGACCTACAGCTACTACTATTACTACAATAATACTACTACTGCTAATAGTACAACTACTAAAAGTTCTACTACTTATACTACTACTACTACTACTACTACTATTATTGCTACTCCTACTACTTCAACTACTACTGTTGCTCTTGCAACTACTTTTACCACTACTGCTGCTACTACTACTGCTACTCCAGCTCCTCCTACTACTACTACACTAACCACTTCTACTACTATTACAACTACTGCAACTACTTCTACAACCACTACCACTACTACTGCTGTTGTTGTTAAAATAACAACTACTACGACTACTCCTCTTCCTCCTACTATCGCAACTATTGCTACAACTGCTACTACGGCTACTACTACTACTACTACTACTACGACTACTACTACTACTACTACTACTACTACTACTACTACTACTACTACTACTACTACTACTACTACTACTACTACTGTTACTGCTTCTACTGCAACTACTACTTACTACTAATACCTCTACAACTACTGCTAATACTACTGTTACTACACTACAACCACAACTACTAATACTAATTCTACTACTACTCCAACAACTACTACTATTACTACAAATAATACTGCTACTGTTCAACGACAACAACAACAACAACTACTGCTGCTACGACTACTACTCTTACTACTACGACTACTACTATCGCTATAATAACAACTACTAAAACAATAACAACTACTACTAGTACTACTACTCCTACTACGACTGCTGCTGCTACTCCTACTACTACAACTACTACCACTCCAACTCCTACTTCTGCAACTACTTCTACTACTACTACTACAACTACTCCTACTGCTACAACAACTATGACTACTTCTACAACAACTACTACTACTGTGACATTAACTACTACAACAACAACTACTACTACTCCTTCTCCATCTACTACTACAATAACTGTTGCTGCTACTAGTACTACTGCTGCTGCTAATACTACTACTACTACTACTACTAATGCAAGTACTACTACTTCAAATGTTACTAGAACTACCACAAATACTACGAATACTACTACTACTACTACTACAAGAGCAATGGGTATTACAGCTACTACTACTACTCCTGTTGCTACTAGTACTACTTCGGATTATTCTACTACTACTGCTGATACTAGTTTCATTACTACTACTGATCTACTGCTACTACTACTCTTAAGGCTACTACTACTCCTCCTCCTACTACTACTACTCCTACTGCTACTACTACCATAGCTACTACTTCCATTACTACTAGAACTACAACCATTACTACTACTACTACTGCCACTATTACTACTACTGCTTCTACTACTACTACAACAACTACTACTGCGGCTCCTCACACTACTACCACAACTACTACTACTTCTTCTTCTTCTACTACTACTACAACTATAACAACTACCTCTACAACTACTCCTTCTACAATAATAACAACTACAACTACTACTGCTACTACTACTCCTACACCAACTCCTGCTCCTTCTACAAAAACTACTACTATTACTTCTACTAATACTAGTAGTACTACTATTACTACTATCACTACTACTGCTACTGCTGTTGTTGCTACTTCTATAGCTACTACTACTAACCCTAGTACAACAACAACTATTACTAGCACTACTACTAGTTCTACTACTTTTACAACTACTACTGCTACTACTATTGTTACTACAACTCCTATTACTGCTACTACTACTATTACTACAACTACTACTACTACTACTACCACTACTACTACTACTACTCGTGCTACTGCTACAACTGCTAAAATTTCTCCTGCTACGACTACTACTACTCTGCTATTATTACTACTACTACTTCGAGTACTACTACAACTACCACCACTACTACTACTACCATTATTACTACTACAACTTCTACTGCCACTACTACTACTACCACTACTACTAGTACGAGCACTACTACCAATACTACTACTCCTCCGCCTTCCCACTACTACCACAACTACAACTTCTGTTACTACTACTACTCCTCCGACCCAAAATCCTACTCCTACTACAACAACAACAACTACTCCTACACCAACTCCTCCTCCTTCTACTATAACAACAACAACAACTACTGCTACTACTACTAGTACTGTCATTACTAGTACAACTACTACTACTTCAACTACTATTACTCCTATTACAACAAGAACTACTACTACTTCTACTACTACTATTGCTACAACTACTACTACTACTACTACTATTGCTACAACAACAACTACTACTACTACTATTGCTACAACAACTACTACTATTACAACTGCTACTACTAATACTACAACTACTATTGCTACAACTACTACTGCTTCTGCTTCTGCTACTCTTACAACTTCGACTACTACTGCTACCACAACAGCAATGGTACTACTAGTAGTGCTCCTACTACTGCGACTACTGTTACTACTACTATTGCTACTATAGCTGCTGCTTATACTACTACTGCTACTACTACTACTTTAACTAATACTGCTACTACTATTGCTACAACTACTACTTTAACTAATACTGCAACTACTAACGCTACTACTTCTTCTACTACTACAACTTCTCCAACTACTTCTGCTACTACTACTACTTCTAGTATCGCTACTACTTCCACTACTACAACAACAACAACAACTACTATTGCTGCAAATGCTACAACAACAACAATTACTACGACTACTATTCCTCCTCCTACTACCACAACTACTACTACAACTACTACAACTATTGCAACTAATTCGACTACTACTACTGCTTGGACAACTACTACTACTACGACTGCTACATCCACTACTCCTACTCCTACTACTACCGTTGCAACTACTGCTACTACAACTCCAACTCCAACTCCAACTACTGCTACACCTACTAAAAGTACTACTACTACCACTGCTGCTCCTACTATTAGTACTACTACTACTACTATTACTGTTACAACTGCTACAAATACTATAAATACTTCAACTACTACTGCGGGTGCTGCTACTACTACTAATACTACTTCTCCAACTACTACTACTACTGCTACAGCTAATATTGCTATTGCTACAGCTACGGCTACTATTATTATTGCTACTTCTGCTTTTACTACTATTGCTACAACTACACCTACCACTCTACTATTACTACTACTACTGCAACGAGTGCAACTACTCCTACTACTACTACTCCTATTACTACTACAACTACTATAGGTACTACTACTACTATTACTACTACTCCTGCTGCTACTACTACTTCTACTACTACTCCTGCTACTACAACAACAATTGATACTACTACTATGATTACACCTACTAATAGTACTACTAGTACTACTGTCATTATTGCAAGTACTACTTCTACTACTACCTCTACTACTACTCCTACTGTTACTGTCACTACAATACTACTACTGCAACAACTACTACTAATACTCCTACTGCTACTTCAACTACTACTCCTCCTACTACTACTACTACCATAGCTACAACAACAACTTCAACTTCTACTATTGCTACTTTGCGACTGCTACTACTTCTACTACTACTATTTCCACTCCTACTGCTACTACAGCTACTATTGCTGCTGCTACTTCTTCTACTACTACAACACTTACTACTACTGCGGCTAGTACTACTACAACAACAACTACCACTACTACTACTACTCCACCTACTAGTACAACTACTGCTGCTATAACTACTGCTTCCTCTACTACTACTATTTCCGCTACAGCTACAACTACGAAAACATCCCTTACTACATCCATTACTACTACTCCAACTACTACAGCTACTACTACTATTGCGACTACTACCGCTTCAACTAATGCTACTACCACAATTGCTACTACTTCTGCTACTACTACTGCTACAACAACAACTACTACTCCTACTGCTACTACTTTTTCTCCTATTGCTACTACTACTACAGCTACTACTTCTACTACTACTACAACTACAACAGCAACAACCACAACTACAACTACTACCTGTACTACAACTGCTGCTACTGTCGCTCCAATGATAACAACTACTACAACCACTGCACTTTCTACTACCACAACGAGTACTACTACTACTACTATGACAACTACTACAATTACTATTACTAGTACAACTATTATTGCAGCTGCTGCTATAACTACAACTACTATTTCTACTACTACTACTGCTGCTACTGTTACTACACTACTACTATAACTACTACTACTAATGCCACTACTAGTCCTACAACTACTACAATTACTACAAATAATACTACTACTGCTAATAGTACAACCACTAAAAGTTCTACTACTACTACTACTACTACTATTGCTACTCACACTACTTCAACTACTACTATTGCTACTCACACTACTTCAACTACTACTACTACTACTACGACTACTATTGAAACTCACACTACTTCAACTACTACTACTGCTACAACTACTTCTACTACTACTACCGCTATTGCTACTACTACTACTACTCCTACTAATACTACTACTGCTACTACAACAACCACTTCTACTACTATTACAACTACTAGAACTACTTCTACAACAATTACCACTACTACTACTGTTGTTGTTAAAATAACTACTACTACTACTACTAGTCCTGCTACTGCCGCAACTCTTACTATAGCTGCTACTACGACTACTACTATTATTGCTATAATAAAAACTTCCACAACAACAACTACTACTACTAGTGCTACTACTACTACTAGTACTAGAACGCTTACTACTCCTACTACTGCTACTGCTACTGCTACTACTCCTACTAGTACTACTACCACCACTCCAACTCCTACTATTGCTACAACTTCTACAACTACTACTACTACTACTCCTACTCCTATTGCTACAACAACTATGACTACTGCTATTGCTATCATTAGTACAACTTCTCCTCCAATTATTACTACTGTTGCTACATCTGCAACTGCTACTACAACAACTATAACTACTACTACTACAACAACTACAACTATTACTCCTACTACTACTCTTACTAGTACTATTACAACTATTACTACTACTACTAATCCTAGTACTCCTAATTTTGCTGTTGCTGCAACTACTACTGCTACAACTACTACCACTACTACAACTACTAATACTAGTATTACTACTACTACTACGACTACTACCATAACTACTACTCCAACTGCTGCTACTCCTCCTACTACTATTCCAACTACTACTACTACAACTACACCTACGGCTACTACGACTAGTAGTACCACACACTACTTCTACTGCTGCTACTACCGCTACTATAACTACTGCTGCTACAACTACTAGTACTAGTACTACGGTTGGTACAACAACAACAACAACTACTACGTCTACTACAACAACTTGTACTGGTACTACTATCACACCTACTCCTATTATTACAACTAATACTACTACTGATACTGTTACACCAACTACTACTCTTACTATTGTTGCTACTACTACTAGAACAGCCACTACTATGACTACTACAGTTACCACTACTACTACTACAACTACCACTACTCCTACTACTACTCCTACAGCTAAAGTTACTACTATTACTACAACTACTACAACAACTACTACTACTACTATTACTACTACTGCAACTACTACTACAACAACTGTAACTACTGCTGTTGCAGGTATTAGTAGTACTACAACCACTACTGCTACTGGACCACAACTACTACTAGTACTACTGCTAGTACTACTACAGCGACAACAACTACTAGTGCCGCTACTACTGCTGCTGCAACTCCTATGACTACTGCTACTACTACTACCTGACTATTGCCACGACTGCTACTGGTACTACTAGTACAACAACAACTACTACTACGAGTACTGCTACTACTACTGTTGCTACTGTTGCTGCTATTGCTACTGTTGGTGCTACAAGTACTATTACTACTAATACCACAACTACTACTACTACCACAGTTACAACTACTGCTATAACTCTTTGTTTTACTACTATGAATACTACTACTACTACAACTACTTCCACAACTTTTAATAATACAACAAATGCAACTACTACTATTGCTACTTCTAATACAACAACTTCTAATACTATAACTACTACTAATATTGATACTACTATTGTTGCTACTATTTCTGCTGCTGCTAGTACTACTACTCCTATTACTACTATAACTACTACTAGTACTACTACTTCTACTACTCCACCAACTACTACTTCTACTACTACTGCTACAATTGCCACTATACTGTTACTGCTACTAATAAAACTAGTACTACTACTATTATTGCTAATTCAATTGCTACTACTACTACAATCGCACTAATACTACTACAACCACTAGTACTACTATTACACTACTACTAATATTACTACTATTTGTCCTACAACTACCACTATTGCTACTACTACTACGGCTGCAGCTATTGCTACTAGTAAAACTACTACAGCTACTACTAGAACCAATACTACTTATGCTATTACAACTGCTACTACTACTACTCTACTTCTCCTACTTATACTACTACTACTCCTATTGCTACTACTACTAATGCTTATATTACTACGACTAATACTACTACAGCTATTACGACTACTACTATTGCGAGAACTGCTACTACTGCTACTATTGCTACTACTCCTACTATTACTACGGCTGCTGCTATGACTACTTTTGTTGCTGCTACTGTTGCTACTACTACAATTACTACTACTGCAGCTACTGCTACTACTCTACTAGCGACATAACTAGTACAATAATGACTACTATTACTATTATTACTACTGCAATTACTTTTGCTACTCTAGCTACTACTACTACTGCTGCTGTTGCTGCTACTACTACTACCACTACTACTACTACTATTGCGCCTACTGCTACTACTACTGCTAATATTTCTGCAAGTACTACTACTGCTACAACTATTACCACCACCACTACTACTACAACAACAACTACAACAACAACAACTACTACTGCTACTTTATTAACAACAACAACTACTGTTACTACTACTACCATTACTAGTACTACTACTACAACTGCGACTACCACCACTACTATTACTTCTCTTATTACTACCACTACTACAACTACTACATCTACTACTAGTGCTAATACTATAACTTCTACTACTAGTAGTACAACTACTACTAATCCTCTACTGCTACTAGTACTACTTCTACTGCTGCTGTGGCTCTACTGCAATTGCTATTAGTTTTGCTACTACTACTTCAATGACAACAACAACAACTACTACTGCTACTACTCCTACTCCTACTACTACTACTACTCAGACTACTAGTATTACTACTGCTACTACTACTATAGTTACTACTATTGCTACTGCAAGTACTCATAAAACTACTGCTATAGCTACTAGTATTACTACTATAATTGCAACTACGGCTACTGCTACAACTGCTACCACCACCACCACTATTGCTACTACTACAACTACTGCCACTACTATTATTGCTACTACTGCTACTACTATTACTACCACCACCACTACTACAACTGTCACTATTATTACTGCTACTATCGCTACTACTACTAATATTACTACTACTACTTCTACAACCACTAATCCTCCCACTACTAGTACTTCTAATTTTGCTATTGCTACTGCTACTACTATTACTACTACTGCTGCTACTACTGATGCTGCTCTTGCTGCTGCTGCTACTACAAATAATGCTACTACTATTAGCATTACTACTACTATGTCTGTTGCTGCTATTACTATAACTACTACAACTGCAACAACTACTACTCCAACTTCAACTGTTACTATGGGTACTACTTCTGCCACTACTATGACTGCTAACACCACTACTTTTGCTACTACTATTATGATAACGACCACTACTATTACTACTCCTACAACAACAACAACAACAACTACTACTACTACTACTACTACTACTACTACTACTACTACTACCTCCGCTACGATTACTACTACTATTACTACTACTGCTGCTGCTACTACTACTACTATTGCTACTACTCCTACTACCAATACTACTATTACTACTTTGACTCATACTACTACTACTACTCCTGCACCTACTCCTACTTCTACTACTCCTTCTACTACTAATACTTTTACTATGATAACTATGACTACTGTTGCTGCTGCTACTATTGCCACTACTACCACTACAACTACTACTATAATTACCACTACTACTACCACTACTGCTACTGGTACTACTATTACAACTACTCATACGGCTACTGCTATTACTGTTGTTCCTACTACTATGATTACTACTACTATTACTATTACTACAATAACAACTACTACTAGTTCTACTTCTACAGCTACAAATAGTGCTACTACTACTGATGCGATTACTACAACTACAACTACTACTACATTTGCTACAGCAACTACAATAATAACTGCTACTACAGCTAGTCTTATAGCTACTACAACTCGTACTACTACTACTATTGCTAGTACTGCTCATAGTATTGCTACTACTTCTAATACTACCAATACAACAACTACTACTACCACTACTACTACTAGTACTACTACTACAACAACAACAACTACTAATGTTGTTGTTGTTACAACTACTATTGCTACTGCTACTACTATTACTACTGCCATTGCGGCTGCTGCTGCTATTATTACTACTACTACTACCACTACTACTACTACTATTACCACTCTTACTACTACTATTGCTGCTTCGACTACTACTACTACTACTGCTGCAGCTACTACTACTATTTCTACTACTACTACTATTACTACTACCACTGCTAGTACTGCTACACAATTGCTACTGCTACTACTACAGCAACAGCTGCTACTGCTACTACCACCACCACTACTACTACTATTACTATTACTACCACTACTACTACTAGTACTATTGTTTCTACTGCTGTTACTACTAGTACTAGCACTAGTACTACTTCTACTGCTATTACTACTACTACTACTACTAATACTACTACTACTATAGCTGCTGCTGCTACTACTGCTGCTACTGTTAATTTAATTACTACAACATCTTCTACTACCATTACTTCTACTGCTTCTGCTACTGCTACTGCTTCTGCTATTACTGCTACTACTACTATTACTACTACTACTATTACTGTGACTACTAATATCACTACTACCACTACTACAACTATTACAGTTACTACTACTATGACAACCACTTCTACTACTCTTCCTACTACAACCGCTACTTCAAATACTGTTGCTACAACTACTATGACTACTACTTTTACTACAACAATAATAACTACTACTACTAATACTGCTACTCATACTACTACTATGACTACTCTTACTATTGTTGCGGCTACTTCTACTGCTACTACTGCTACTACTTTTGCTACTACTACGACAACAGCTACTAATGCTACTGCTACTTCTACAACTACTACTACAACTAATACTACTACTACCACTTCCACTTTTGCTACTACTACAACTAATACTAACACTACTGCTACTACTAACACAAATATTAATTTTACAACTACTACAATAGCTACTACGCTACAAATACTACTTTCGCTACAACTCCTTCTACTACAAATACAAATATTACAAGTACAACAACTACTACTACTACAACCACAGCTACTTGTACTTCTACTACAAAAGGTACTTCTGCTAATAGTACATCTACTATTACTACTACTACTACTTCTGCTACTAGTACTTGCACTACAACTACTACTACCACTACTTTAAGAACTACTACTACCACTACTACTACTTTCGCTACTACAACTACTGCTACTACTATGAATACTGCTACTACAACTAGGCCTACTAATACTATAGCTACTACAACAAGTACCACTCTACCACTAATAGTATTGCTGCTACTACTGCAACTACAATTGCTACTAGTACGACTACTACTGTTGGTTCTACACTAGTAGAACTACTATTGCTGCTACTGCTACTACTACAACTATTACAACTACTACCACTATGGCTACTACTATTGTGGTTGCTATTGCTTCTATTGTTAATACTACTATTGCTATTGCTACTGCTACTACTACTACTACGACAACTATTGCAACAACTACTGCTACTATAACTACTGTTACAACTTCTGCTACTACTTTTACTGCTACTACTTCTGCTATTACTGTAACTATAACAACTTCTACTACTACAACAACAACAACAACTATTACTACCTCTACTACTACAACTGCTACTATAACTAATGCTACTACAACTACAACAACAACAGCAACAACAACAACAACAACAACTACTACTACTACAAATACTAGTATTACAACTACTACAACTACTACTACTGCTACTATTACGACTTCTGTTACTACTCATTCCACTTCAAATGCTAATATTACAACTACTACAACTACTATTACTACCCCCATTGCTACTGCCTCAACTATTACTTCTACTACTGCTACTGCGACGACAACATCAACAACTACTACTACTACAGTTACCACTATGACTACTTCTGCTACTACTACTTCAACTACAACAACTCCTACCACTACTACTACTACAACTACCACCACTACTGCAACTGCTGCTATGATCGCTATTGCTACTACTGCTACTGCTACTATTACTGTTACTACTACTAGTACTGCTACTACTACTGCTGCTGCTACTACTACGAGTACTACTACTTTTAGTACTACACAACAACTACTAATATTGTTTCTACTACTACTACTATGGTTACTATAACTGCTACTAATACAACAACTACTACTAGTAGTAGTACTACACTACTGGTACCACTACAGCAGTTGCTGCTACTGCTACTACAATAACAATAACTACTACTACTACAACAACTACAAGTGCTACTACTACTACTACTGCTGCCACTGCTACTACAACTACTTTCACTACTACTACTGCTGCAGTTACTTGTACTACTACTTTTGCGACTACTCCTACTACTACTACTGATACTACTACTATTACTACTACCACTACTACTACTACTACTATTACTACTGCAACTGCTATTGCTACTGTTGCTACTACAACAACAACAAATACTACTATTACTACTACCACTACAGCTGTTGCTAGTACTACTACCACAATAGCTACTACTGCTAATAATGTTGCTATTGCTACAATAATTCCTTGTCCTACTGCTACTACCACTACTACTACTGCTCCTAATACTACTACTATTATTGTCGTTGCAACTACTATTACTACTAATACTACTGCTATTACTACAACTACTAAAACTACTGTTGTTGCTATTACTGCTACTGCTACTAATACTACTCCAACTACTACTATTGCTTCTACTTCTACTGCTACTTGAACAAGTACTTCTACTACTACGACTACCACTATTTGTACTACTACTACTATTGCCACCACGACTACTACTACAACTACTACTACTATTGTGGCTGCTAATACTACTACTACTACTATTGCGGCTGCTAATACTACTACTACTGCTATTGCGGCTACTAATACTACTATTACAACTACAACAACAACTACTACTACTACATCTACCACTCTAACAACTATTGCAACTACTACTACTACTGCTACTTCTATTGCTACTACTGCTGTTGCAACTTCTGCTACTACTACTACAATTGTGGCTACTAATTCTACTACTACTAAAACTACTACTATTTTTACCACTACTGCTACTACTACTGCTCCCACTACTACTATTGCTATTAATACTTCTATGAGTACTATAACAACTACTACTACTACAACTCCAACTACTTATCATACTACTACTACTGTTGCTAATACTACTGCTACTATACCTGTAGACACTACTACTAGTACTACTGCAACTACTATTATGGTTACACTACTACTCGTAGCACTACCAATATTGCCAATACTACTTTTCTTCCAACTGCAACTATTGCAACTACTGCTACTGCTTCTACTATTGCCAACACTACTTCTACTACTACATCTGCTACCGCTACTACTATGACTTCTTCTACTACTACTGGTACTACCACTGCTGCTACTACTACTAGTACTACCGCTGCTACAACTATTAGTGCCACTACAACTACCAATACCACTACTCAGACAACTGAAACTCATACTACAACCCTACGACAACTACTACTACTACCACTACCACTACTACTAAGACTAGAAATATTACTACTACTTCAATTACTACTCCAACTACTACCTCAATTACTACTCCAACTACTACTACTAATACTATTACTACTAATAAAATACTACCATTACTACTATTGCTGCAACTGTCTCTACTCAAACCACTGCTACTATTGCTACAACTACCAATACTTCTACTGCTCTTTCTGTTGCAGCTGCTAAATTACTATTACTACTACTATTGCCACTACTGCTACTATTATTACCGTTGCGGCTACTACTACTACTACTACTACTACTACTGCCACTACTACTGTTACTCCTACAGCTACTGCTATTGCTGCTGCTACTACTTCTACTACTACTACTACTTCTACTACTAGCACTACTACTAGCACTACATTTACTACTTATTCTACTACTACTGCTGCTACAAGTACTAGTGCTACAACCATTGCTAGTACTACAACCACTAACATTACAGCTACTACTGCTACTACAACTGCTATCATTTTCACTACTTCTGCTATAACAACTACTGCTATGACTACTACAACTGCTGCTACATTTACTACAACTGTTGCTACTATTGCAACTGCTGCCACTACTACTAGTGCTACTCCTACTACTACTGCTACAACTACTACTGCTATTGCAACTACTACTGCTACTACTACTACTACTTCTATTACTACTGCTACTACAGCAACTACTACTACTACTACTACTACTACTACTACTACTACTACTACTACTTCTCCTACTACTACTAATTCTTCTACTATAACTACTACTGCTACTACTAATGCTACAACTACTTTTACTGCTACTACTACTAGTACTAGTACAAATGCTACTACTTCTGCTACAATAACTACTACTACTACTAGTACAACTGCTACTACTTCTGCTACTACTACTTTTGCTTCTACTACAACAACTACTAGTACTTCAGCTAATACTACTACTACAACTATTACTACTCTACAAGTACTACTGCTACTGGTAGTACTACCACTATAACTACTACTATTGTTACTGTTACTATAACTACTTCTACTACTACTACTACTACTGCTTTAACTACAACTACTACCACTAACACTACTACTACTCCTACTAGTACTACTACTGCTACTACTGCTACTACTGCTACTATTACTACTACTGCAACTACTACTGCTACAGCTGCTACTACTATAACTACTAGTAATGCTACTACTGCTACTACTACTATTGTTGTTGTTACTACTACTACTTTTATTAGTACCACCACCACTACTACTACTTCCACTAGTACCACCACTAGTAGTAGTAGTAGTTATTATTATAGTAGCAGTTATAGTCACAGTATTAGTAGCAGTAGCGGTAGTCATAGTATTAGTAGCAGTAATGGTAGTAGTAGCGGTAGTAGTAGTAGTAGCAGTAGCAGAAGTGGCAATTGTGGTAGCCCTAGTAGGAGTAATAGCAATAGTAGTAGCATCAGCAATAATAGTAGTTGTAGTAGCAGTAGTTGCTATAATAGTAGTAGAAGTAGCAACAGCAGTAGTAGTACTACTAGCAGTAGTATTAGCAACAATAGTTGTAGTTGTAGTAGTAGTAGGAGGATGAGCAATGGTAGTTGTAGTAGCAGTAGTAGTAGTAGAAATAGTAGTCCTAACTACAATAACAATAGTAGTAGAAGTAGCAGTATTGGTAGTAGTAGTAGTAGCAGCAGCAATAGTAGTATTAGTTATTATAGTACTAGTATAGCAGCAGTGCAGGAGCAGTAGTACTAGTAGTGTAGTACTACTTGCAGTAGTAGAACTAGCAATAGCAGTAGTAGTAGTAGTAGTAGTAGTAGTAGTAGTAGCAGTAGTAGCAGCAATAGTGGTAGTAGTAGTAGCATTAGTAGCAGTAGATGCATTTTTAGTAGTAGGTGCAGTAGTTGTAGCAATAGCAGCAATAGTAGTAGTAATTATTGTGGTAGCTGTAGTTGCAATAGTAGTAGCAGAAGCTATAGTAGTGGTAGTAGTAGTAGTAGTATAAGTATGAATGTTGCTATTAGTAGTAGTACTAGCAGCAGTAGTAGTAACAAGAGTAGTATTAGTATTCAGAGCAGTAGCCGTAGTAGCTGCACCATTAGTAGCAATAGGACTAGTAGTAGCTGTAGTAGCTATAGCCGCAGTAGTAGTAGGAGGAGTAGTAGTAGGAGTAGTAGTAGTATTGATAGTAGTAGCAGTATCAATAGGATTAATAATCATAGTAGCTATAACTACTGTAGTAGTTGTAGTTCCCATAGTAGTAGCAAAAGCAATAGTAGTAGAGGCAACTACAGTAGCTGTAGCGACAGCAGTACTAGTGTATAGTACAGTAGTAGTGATAGTAGTAATGGTAGCAGTATTAGTTGTGGTGGCAATGGAAGTAGTCATATGAGCAGTAGTAGTAGCTGCATTAGTAGTAGGAGTAGAAGTAGTAGTAGGTGTAGTAGTATCTATAGTAGTAGTAGAAGAAGTAAAAGTAGTAATAGTAGTTGTAGTAGTAGTAATAAAAGTTGAAGTAGTAGCAATAGTTGTAGTTGTCACAGTCATAGTTGTAGTAGCAGTGGTAGAAATAGTAGTAGTAGTAGTAGTAGTAGCAGTAGCAATAGCAAAAGTAGTAGTAGTAGAAGTAGAGGTAGTAGTAGTAGTTGTAGTAGTTGTAGTAGTAGTAGCAGTAATAGTAGTAATAGTACTAGCGATAGCAATAGAGGAAGCAGTAGCAGCACTAGTGGTTGTAAGAGCAGTAGCAATAGTAGTAGTTATTGTAGTATTCACGAAAGTAGGAATAATTGTAGTAGTTGTAGTTGTAGTGGTAATAGTAATACTATCAATTGTAGGAGTAGTAGTTGTTATTATAGTGGTGATAGTAGTTGTAGTAGTAGTAGTTGTTGTAGCAGTAATAGCCGTAGCAATTGTAGTAGCAGTAGTAGCTGTAGTAGTAGTAGTAGGATGACTAGTTGTAGAAGTAGTGGTAGTTGTAGTTAGGGTCGTAAAAGAAATAATAGTAGGAATAGAGCAGTAACAGTAGTAGTAGTAGTTGTAGTAGCATTAGTAGTAGCAGTTGCAGTAGTAGTAGTAGTAGCAGTAGAAGTAGAATTAGCTACAATTGTAGTAGCAATAGTAGTCATGGTAGGAGAAGTAATAAAAGTAGTATTTGTAGCAATAGTAGTAGTAGTAGAACAGGTTGTAGTAGCAGCATTTGTAGTAGTAGGAGTAGTAGTTGTATTTGTAGAAGTACTAGCAGTTGTAGTAATATTAGTAGTATCAGTAGTAGCAGTAGTGGTAGCTGTAGTAGGCCTAGCAGTAGTTGTGGTAGTAGAAGTAGCTGTAGTAATAGTTGAAGCTACAGTAGTAGTAGCTGGAATAGTAGTTATCATAGTTCAAGTAGTAGAAGTACAAGTACTAGCAGCTGTAGTAGTAGTAGCAGTAGTAGGAGCAGCGGTAGTAGTAGTAGCTATTATAGTGGTAGAAGTAGTTGCATCAGTAGCAAGAGGAGGAGGAGTAGTAGTAGTAGTAGTAGTAGTAGTTGTTGTAGTAGTAGTCATAGGAGTAGTAGTCAGAGTACTAGCAATAGTAATAGTAGTCGTAGTAGTTGTAGTAGTGGTAATAGCAGCAGTAGCAGTAGTAGTAGTAGTAGTAGTAATAGAAGTAATAGCAGTAGTAGCCACAGCAGCAACAGTAGTTGTAATAGCTACAGCAACAACACTAGCAGTAGTAGTGTAGTAGTAATAGTAGTAGCCGCAGTATCAGAAGCCATAGTAGTAGTAGTAGTAGTAGTAGTAGTAGTAGTAGTAGTAGTAGTAGTAATAGTAGTAGTAGTAGTAGTAGTAGTAGTAGTAGTAGTAGTAGTAGTAGTAGTAATTGTAGTAGTAGTTGTGGCAGTAGCAATAGTAGTGCTAGTAGTAGTAGTTGTTACAGTGGTAGTAGCCGTTGCAGTAGTAGTAGCAGTAGTACTGGTAGTACCAATTGCAGTAGTAGTACAAGTAGTAGTACTAGCAGCAGCAATAGTAGCAATAGTACTAGCAGTGGTGGTAGTACTAGTAGTAGTAGTAGTAGTTCCAGTAGTAGTAATAGCAGGAAAACTAGTAATAGTAGCAGTAGTAGTAGAAGTAGTGGAATTTGTAGGAGTAGTATTAGTAGTAATTATTGTAGTAGAAGGAGTACTAGTAGTAGTAGCAGCAGTAGTAGTAGCAATAGTAGTGGAGGTAGGAGAAGTAGTAGTAGTAGTAGTAGTAGAAGAAGAAGAAGAAGAAGAAGTAGTTGAAGCACTAGTAGTAGTTGTAGCATCAACCACAACAGTTTGAGTAGTAGTAGAAATAGTTGTAGTAGTATTAGAAGTAGTAGTAGGAAGAGAAGTAGTAGTAGCAGCGTGCGCAACTATAGGAGTAGTAGTAGTAGTGGTGTGAGAAGTAGTAGGATTAGTAGTAGTAGTAGCAAGAACAACAGCAAGAGTAGTAGTAGAAATAGTAGCATAGTATTAGTAGCAGTAGTAGGAGGAGTAGTAGCAGGAGCAGTAGTACTAGTATCTACTACTACTACTAGTACTAGAACAAGGAGCAGAAGTTGTAGTAGTAGCAATAGTAGTAGCATTAGTCACTGTACGAGCATTAGTAGTAGTGGTAGTGGTAGTAGTAGCATTAGTAGTAGTAGCAGTAGTAGTAGTAATAGTAGTTATTGTTGTAGTAGTAGTAGTAGCAGCAAAAGTTGTAGTAGTGGTAGTAGCAGTAGTAGTAGCCGTACAATTTTTATTAGTTGTAGTACTTATAGGAGTAGTAGTAGCAGGAGTAGTATTAGTGTTGAGAGTAGCAGGAGTAGTTGTAGTAGCAGTAGTAGTAGGAGCAATTGAAGCAATAGGAGTAGCATTAGCAGTTGTAGTAGTAGCCGCATTAGTATTACAAGCAGGAGTAGTAGCAGCTATAGTAATAGCATCAATAGTAGTAGTTGTTGTAACTGTTGTAGCAGTAGTAGTCCCCATTGGAGTTGTAGAAGCAATAGTAGTAGCAGGAGCTGCAATAGTAGTAGCGACAGTAGTAGTGCTGTAGTAGGAGTAGTTGAAGTACCAGCAGCAGTCGTAGTAGTGGTCGTGGGAGGAGTAGCAATAGTAGCAATAGTTGTAGTAGCGGTTGTAGTAGCAGAAGTAGTAGTAGTAGTAGTACTAGTGGTATTAATAGCAGTAGTAATAGTAGTAGTAGTACGAATTGTAGTAGTAGTAGTAGTAGCAGCAGCAGCAGCAGCAATAGTAGTAGTAATAGCAGCAGCAGTAGTAGGAGTAACAGGAGTTGTTGGTGGAGGACTAATAGTTGTTGTAGTGGTCAGAGTAGTACTAGTATGAGTAGTAGTGCTTGCAATAGTAGTAGCAATAGTAGTAGTTGTTGTAGTACTAGTAGTGGTAGCTGCAGGAGAAGCGCTAATAGTACAAGAAGTAGGCGTAGTAGTGGTTATAGTAGTAGTAGACATAGTGGTGGTAGAAGTAATAGTAGTAGTGGTAGGACTAATATTAGTAGTAGTTTAGTAGTAATAATAGAAGCAGTAGGAGTAGTAGTAGTAGCAAAAATAATAGTAATAGAAGTATTACTAGCAGTACTTGTAGGTGTTGTAGCAAGAGGAGTAGTAACAGTAATCCTAATAGTAAAAGTAGTGGTAGTAGTGGTAGTAGAAGTAGTAGTAGTGGTAGCAGTAGTAGTAGCTGTAGGAGTAGGAATAGTGGTAGTAATAGTAGTAGCAGAAGTAGTTTGAATAATAGTAGTGGTGGTGGTAGTAATAGTAGAAGTACTTGGAGTAGCAGCAGTAGTAGTAATAGTAAAAGTAGTAGGAGTAGTAGTGGTAGTGGAAGTAGTAGTAGCGGTCGTAGTAGAAGTTGGACCCGGAGTAGTAGCAGTAGTACTAGTAGTAGTAATATTAGTAGTAGCTATAAAAGTAGTAGTTGTAATAGTAGTAGTAATAGGAGTATTATTACTAGTAGTAGTTGTCGCAGTAGAGGGAGGTGTACGAGTATTAATAGTAGTAGTTGTTATTGTCATAGTAGTAGTTTTACGAGTTGTAGTAGTTGTAGTAGTAGTAGTAGTAGTTATAGCGGTTGCAAAAGTAACGGCACTAGTAGTTGTAGTAGTAGTCTTAGTAGAAGTGGTTGTAGAATAGTAGTCGTAGTAGTAGTGGTGGTAGTAGCAGTAGTAGTGGTGGTGGTGGTGGTGGTTGTGGTGGTGGTGGTAGTAGTAGTAATTGTAGTAGTAGTAGTAGTAGTAGTAGTAGTAGTAGTAGTAGTAGTAGTAGTAGCAGTAGTTCAAGTAGCAGTAGTGGTAGTCATCGTAGCAGTTATAGGTGTACTAGTAGTAGTAGTATTAGCAGTCATAGTAGTAGTTGTCATACAAGTTGTGGTTATAGGAGTAGCAGCAATAGAGCATTAGTTATAGTAGTAGTAAAATTAGTTGTGGTTGTAGTAGCAAGGGTAGTGTTGTAGTAGTAGTAGTATTAGTACTAGTAGTTGTTGTTATTGTTGTAACAGTAGTACTAGTAGTAGTATTAGTAGTAGTAGCAGTAATAGTAATAGTACTAGCAATAATAGTAGCAGCAAAACGTGAAGTAGCAACAGCAGAAGTATTACGAGTAGCAGCAACAATAGAAATAATAGCAGCAGGAGTACTAGTAGCTGCAGCAGTAGTAGAAGAGTAGTAGCTGTAGGAGCAGCAGCCATAGTTGTAGTAGTAGTAGAAGTAGTAGTAGTAGTTGTTGTTGTTGTTGTTGTTGTAGTAGTAGCAACAACAGTAGTAGTAGTAGTTGTAGCAATAATAGTAGTAGTAGTGGTGGTAATAGTAGTAGTAGAAGTAGCTATAGTAGTAGTAGAAGTAGTAGTATTAGACGCAATAGGAGTAGTAGTTGTTGTAGTTGTAGACATAGTAGTAGTTCTAGTGGTAGTAATACTAATAGGTGTAGTTGTAGTGTAGTAGTAGCAGCAACAATAGTACTTATAGAAGTAGTTGGAGTAGTAGCTGTAGCAGCTGTAGAAGTAGTACTAGTAGTATTAGTAGCTGTAGGAGCAGTAGCCATAGTTGTAGTAGTACTAGAAGTAGTAGTAGTAGTAGTAGTAGTAGTAGTTGTTGTTGTTGTAGTAGCAGCAACAGTAGTAGTAGTAGTGGAAGTTGTAGTAGTTGTAGCAATACTAGTAGTAGTAGTGGTGGTAATAGTAGTAGTAGAAGTAGCTGCAGTAGTAGTAGAATTAATAGTATTAGACGCAATAGGAGTTGTAGTTGTTGTAGTTGTAGACATAGTAGTAGTTCTAGTGGTAGTAGTACTTATAGGTGTATTTGTAGTGGTAATAGTAGCAGTGGCAATAGTACTTATAAAAGTACTTGGAGTAGTAGCTGTAGCAGCTGTAGAAGTACTACTAATAGTATTAGTCATAGATGTAGTTCAAACAGTAGTAGTAGCAGTACGAGTACTAGTTGTTGTTGTAGTAGAAGTAGCTGTAGCCATAGTAGTAATTGTAGTAGTAGAAGCAGTAGTAGTAGTAGTTATTGTTGTTGTTGTTGTTGTTGTAACTGTAGTAATAGTAGTAGTATAGTAGTAATAGTAGTGGTAGTAGCAATAGTAGTTGTAGTAGTAGTAGTAGTACTACTAGTAGTCGTAGTAGTAGTAGTAGTACTACTACTACTAATAGTCGTAGTAGTAGTAGTACTACTACTACTACTAGTAGTCGTAGTAGTAGTGGTGGTAGTAGCAGCAGCAGTAGTAGCAGCAACAGTAGTTTAAGTAGCAGTAGTAAAAGTAGTAGTAGTCACAGTAATAGTAGTAACTATAGTAGTAGTTGTTGTTTTTGTAGTAGTTGTAGTAGGTGATGTAGTAGTAGGGATAGCAGCATTTGTAGTAGTAGCACTAATAGTTGTAGTAGCAGAAGTAGTAGCTGTAGTGGAACTAGTCATACTAGCTGCAGTCGTAGTAGAAGTAGTTGTAGCAGTAGCAATAATAGTAGGAGAGGTAGAAATAGTAGCAGTAGTAATAATAGTAGTAGTACTAGCAACAGTTGTTGTAGTAGTAGTAGCAGCAGTAGTAGTAGTAGTCATAGTAACAGTAGTAGCAGAAGTAGTTGTAGTAGTAGCAGTAATACTAGTAGCTGTAGTGGCAATAATGGTAGTTGTAGAAGTAGCAGAGGCAGCAGCAGCAGTAGGAATAGTAGTAGTTTTAGTAGGAGTAGTAGTAGTTGGAGTAGTGCGAGTAGTAGTAGTAGTGGCAGTATTAGCTGAAGTAGTTGTAGTAATAGTAGTAGTTGTAGTAATAGTAGTAGTAGTAGTAGTATTAGTTGTTGTAGTGGTTTTGGTAGTTGTAGTAGTACTATTAGTAGTAGCAGTGGTACTAGTGGTAGTTGTTTTAGTAGTAGTAGTAACTGTTGTATCAACAGTAGTAGTAGTTGTAGCAGTTGTGGTAGGTGTAGTAGTAGTTGTAGTAGTAGTAGTAGTAGTTGGAGTAGCAGTAGGAGTAGGAGTTGTGGTAGAAGTAGTAGTAGTAGTAGTTAAACTAGTAGTAGTAATAGTATTGGTGGTGGTAGCTGTAGCAGTAGTTGTAGCTGTGGTGGTAGTATTAGTTGTAGTAGTAGTAGTAGGTGCAGTAGTAGTAGAAGAAGTATTATCAGTAGTGGTACTAGTAGTAGTAGTATTAGAATTTGTAATAGTAGTAGTAGTAGTAGTAGTGGTGGTAGGAGTAGTAGCAGCAGTAGCAGCAGTTGTGGTAGAAGTAATTGTAGTGGACGAAGGAGTAGGAGTAGTTGTATTAGCAGCAGCAGCAGCAGCAGTAGTAGTAGTCAAAGTTGTAGTGGTAATAGGAGTAGAAGTAGTAGTAGTGGTGGTAATAGGGTTAGAAGCAGTAGTAGAAGTAGTAGTAGTAGGAGTAGTAGTTGTGGTAGTACTAGGAGTAGCAGTTGTTGTAGTAGTAGTAGTAGAAGTAGGAGGAGCAGTTGTTGTAGTAGTAGTTATTGTTGTTGTCATTGTAGTAGTAGTAGCAGTAGTTTTCTATTTGAAGTAGTAGTATTTGTAGTGGGAGTTATCATAGGAGTAGGAGTTGGAGGAGCAGTAGCTGTAGTTGTAGTAATAATTGTAGTAGTGGTACTAGTAGCAGTAGTTGTATTAGTGGTGGTAGTATTAGTAGTAGTAGTTGATGTTGTAGTTGTAGTAGTAGTTATCATTGTAGTAGTAGCAATAGTAGTAGCAGTAGTAGTAGAAATAAAAGTAGTAGCAGGAGTGGTACTAGTAGTAGTAGTAGTTGCAGTAGTTGTAGTAGTTGTAGTAGTTGTTGTAGCAATCGTAATAATTGCAGGAGTAGTGATAGTACTAGTAGTAGCAGTTGTAGTAGTAGGGTAGTAGTAGTAGTTGTAGTAGTAGCTGTAGTAGTAGGAGTACTAGAAATAGTAGTAGTAGTAGTCATAGTAGTAGTTATAGCTGTTGTATTGGTAGTAGTAGCAGCAATAGTAATAGTAGTTGTAGGAGTTATATTAGTAGTAATAGTACTAGTAGGAGTAGTCGTAGTTGTAGTAGTAGGAGTTGGAGTAATAGTAGCAGTGGTCGTAGTCGTAGTAGAAGTAGTAGTAGTAGTAGTAGTAGTAGTAGTAGTAGTAGTAGTAGTAGTAGTAGTAGTAGTAGTAGTAGTCGTAGGAATAGGAGTATGTGTGCGGTACTCGAAGTAGTAGTTGTTGTTGTCATAGTTCTAGGAGTAGCTGTAGTAGTTAGTAGTAGGAGTAGTCATGGTAGGCGTAGCATCATTAGTTGGAATAGTAATAGTAGTTGTAGTCGTAGTAGTAGCAGTAGTAATAGTAGTAACAGTAGTAGTAGCAGTTGCAGTTGTACTAGTTGTAGGAGTAGGTGTAGTAGTAGTAGTAGCAGTAGCACTTATCGTAGTGATAGTAGTAGTAGGAGTAGTAGTAGGTGTTGTAGCAGCAATAACAATAGAAATAGGAGTAGTAGTAGTAAAAGTAGCAATAGTAATAGAAGTAGTAGTAGCATTACTAGCAGTAGTTGTTGTGTAGTATTAGTGGTAGTATTAGCTGTAGCGGTAGTAGTAGGATTAGGAGTAGTAGTAGGAGTTGGAGTTGAAGTGGGATTAGTAGTAGTAGTAGTAGTAGTAGTCACAGTGGAAGTAGTAGGAGTAGTAGTTGTAGTGGTACTAGTACTAGTAGTTTGATTAGTAATAGTAGTAGTAGTTGTTGTTATTGTAGTAGTAGGTGTAGCAATAGTAGTATTAGCAGTGGCAGTATTAGTAATAGTAGTAGTAGGAGGAGGAGGAGGAGGAGGAGGAGGAGGAGTAGTAGTAGAAGAAGCAGCAGTAGTAGAAGTAGTAGCAGTAGTAGGAGTTTTAGGAGTAGTGATAGTAGGAGCAGTAGTTGTAGGAGAAGTAGTCGCAGGAGTAGTCATGATAGTAATAGTAGTAGTAGTAGAAGAATAAGTAGTAGTAGTAGTAGTTGTTGTTGTTGTTGTATTTGAAGTAGTTGTTGTTGTCGAAGCAGCAACAGCAGCGACAACAGTAGTAGCAGTAGTAGGAGTCAGAGTAGAAGTAGTAGTTATAGTAGAAGTATGAGTCAGAGTTAGAGTAGTAGTAGTAGCAGTAGTTGGAGTCAGAGTGGGAGAAGTAGAAATAGTAGTAGTTGCAATAGTAGTAGAAGATTTTGGAGACGTAGCGATAGTAGTAGTGGTAGTAGTAGAAGTAGCAGTAGTAGGAAGAGTAGTAGTAGTCGTTGTTATTGCAGTAGTAGTGGTAGTAGTAGCAGTTGCCTTAGTATGAGGAGTAGTAGTAGTTGTTGTTGTTGTTGTTGCAGGAGAAGCAGTAGTTGTAGTAGTTGTACTAGTTGTAGTAGTAGTAATAGTAGTAGTAGCAATGGTAGTAGTAGTAGTAGTAGTAGTAGCAATCAAACTAGTAGTTGTCATAGTAGTAGTAGTAGGAGTAGCGGTAGTAATTGCTGTAGCATAGTAGTAGCCGTAGGGATAGCAGTAGTAGAAGGGTTAGTAGTAGCAGTAGCAATAGTAGTAACAAAAGTAGTTGGAGATGTGGCAGTAGTCACAGTAGCAGTAATAGCAGTAGTAGCAGCAGCAGTAGTAGTTATAGAAATAGCAGTAGCGATGGTGCTGCAACAGTAGTAGTAAAAATAGTAGCTGCAGCAGCAATAATAGAAATAGTAGTTATACTAGTAGTTGCGGTAATAGGAGTAGCAATGGTAGTAGTTGGAGGTGAAGTAGTAGTACTACTAGTAGTAGTTATTGTTGTTGTTGTCATTGTTGTAGTAGTAGGAGTAGCAGTAGTAGCAGAAGTTGCAGTAGTAGTATAAGTAGACGTAGAAGTAGTAGTGGTAGTTACAGTAGCTGTAGAAGTAGTGTAGTAGTGGTAGTCACAGTAGCTGTAGAAGTAGTAGTAGTAATAGTAGTTGTTGTTATTGTTGTTGTTGTAGTACTAGTAGTCATACTATTAGTAGTAGTATTATGGTAAGTGGTAATCGTAGTAGCAGCAGTTGCAACAGTAGTTGTTGTAGTAGCGGTAGCAGTAGGAGTAGCAGTAGCAGTAGCAATAGTAGTAGCAGTAGTAGGAGTAGTACCAGTAGTAGTAGCAGTAGCAATAGTAGTAGTGATAGCAGTAGCACTTGTACAAGCAAAAGTAGTAAAAGTAGTAGTTGTAGTAGTCGTTGTAGGAGTAGTAGAAAGAATAATAGTAGTATTAGCACAAGTAGCAAGAGTTTTAGGATTAGTAGTAGTATTAGCAGCAGTAGAAGTAATAGTAGTAGTAGGAGTAGTTGTAGCAATGGCGGTAGTAGGAGTTGTAGTAGTGTTGGTGTTAGTAGTAGTAGTACCCGTAGAAGGAGGAGTCGTAGTAGCAATTGTACTAGTAATAAAGTAGTAGTAGTAGTAGTAGTAGTCATCGTAGTAGTAGTAATAGTAGTAGTAATAGTAGCAGTAATAGTAGTAGTTGTAGTGGCAGTGGTAGGAGCAGCAACAACAACAATAATAGTAGTAGTAAAAGTAGAAGAAGAAGTCGTAGTAGTAGTAGTTGTTGTTGTTAGAGTAGTAGTGGGAGTAGTAGTTGTTCTGGTAGTAGTTGTTGTAGTAGTAGTACTAGTAGTAGATGTAGCAATAGTAGTATTACTAGTAGTTGTAGGAGTAGGAGTAGTAGTGACAGTCGGTGTAGCGGTAGTAGTAAAAGTTCTTGTAGAAGAAGTAGTAGTAGAGGGTGTAGTAGTAGTAGTGGTGGTGGTAGTAGTAGTACTAGTATCGGTAGTACTAGTGGTAGTAGTATTATTATTAGCAGCTGTAGTAGCAATTGTTCTTGTTGTTGTAGTAGTGGCAATAGCTGTAGTAGTAGTAGTAGCAGAATTAGTACTAGAAGTAATGGCAAAAGTAGTGGTAGTTGTAGTAGCAGTAGTAGTAGTAGTCATAGTTGTAGTATAGTAGCAGTACCAGCAGCAGTAGTAATTGTAGCAAAAGTAGCAGTGGCATTTGTTATACTTGTAGTGGTAGGTGTTGTAGTAGTAACAATAGTTGTAGTAGCAGTAGTATTAGTAGTAGCAGTAGTAGTAGTAGTAGTATTCATAGCAGTTGTAGTAGTAGTATTCATAACAGTAGTAGTAGTTGTTGTTGTAACAACAGCTGTTGTTGTAGCAGTAGTTTTAATAGCAGTAGTAGTAGTGGTAGTTGTAGTAGTAGTATTAATAGCAACACTAATAGCAATATCAATAGGAGGAGTAGCAGTAGTGGTAATAATAGCAGTACCAGCAGTAGTAGTGGTGGTAGTAGGAGTGTGAATAGTAGTAGTAGTAGGAAAAGTAATAGTAGTAATAGTAGTAGTATTAGTGGACGTAGTAGGAGTATTCGGATTAGTATTAGTCTTAGTTGCAGCAACAATAATAGTAGTAGTAGGAGTAGTGGTGGTTGTCGGTGTAGGAGTAGTAGTAGTTGTTGCTGTAGAAGTAGTAGCAGTCGTAGTCGTAGTAGTAATAGTAGTAGTATTAGTAGCACAAATAATAGTAGTCGTAGTAGTAGTTGTAGTAGTTGTTGTTGTTGTAGTAGCAGCAGTAGTAGTAATAGTTGTAATAGTAGTAGTTCTTGTTCTTGTTGTTGTTGTTGTTGTAGTAGTAGTAATAACTATAGTAATAGCAGTAGCAGTAGTAGTAGTCATAGTAGTATTAGTAGCAGCAGTAGCCGCAATGGCAGCACCAGTACTAACAGTACTGTTAGTAGTAGTAGTAGTAGTCTTAGCACTAGTACTAATAGTTGTGTTAGTAATAGTAATAGTAGGAGTAGTAGTAGCAGAGTAGTAGTAGTAGTAGTATTAGCAGTACGAATAATGGTAGTAGTAGTACTAGTAGTAGTAGCCATCGTAGTAGTAGTAGCAGTAAGAATAGCAGTAGGAATTGCAATATTATCAGGAGTAGTAGTAGTTGTAGTGGCTGCGATAGGAGTAGTAATAGTATTATTAAAAGCAGCAGCAGCAGCAGTAGTAGTAGTAGCAATAGTAGTAGCAGTAGTAATAGTAGTAGTAGCCCTAGTTGTTATAGTAGCAGTAGCAGTCGGAGTGTTAGGAGTAATAGTAGTAGGGGTAGTAGTAGTAGTAACAGTAGTACTAGTAGCAGTAGTGGTAGGAGTATTAGGATTAGCATAGTATCAGTAGTAGTAGTAGAAATAGTAGTAGTTGTAGTAGTAGTGGCAGCGGTAGTAGTAGTTGTTGTAATAGTAGTAGCAATAGTGGTAGCAATAGTTGTAGTTGTAATATTAGTAGAAGTTGTAGTAGTAGCAGTAGTAGCAATAGCAGCAGCTGGAACAACAGTAGTAGTTGTAGGAGTGTTTGGTGTTGTAGCAGTAGTAGGAGTAGTAGTAGTAGTAATAGTAATAATAGTAGCAGTAGTTGTATTATTAGTAACAGTAGCAGTAGTACTAGTAGTAGGAGTAATAGTGGGAGTCAGTGTAGGAGTAGTAGTAGTAGTGTTAGTGTTTGTAGTACTAGTACCCGTAGCAGGAGGAGTAGTAGTAGTAGTAGTAGTTGTAGAAATAGTAGCGGTAGTACTATTAGTACTAATGTTATTGCTATTACTACTCGTACTACAACTACGACTAACACTTTTTCTACTACTACTATTACTACTCCTAATGCTACTACTAGTATTGTTGTTGCCGCTACTACAATTATTGCCACTACAATTGTTGCAACTACTTCTACTAGGACTACTAATACTACTACTGATGCTGCTACTGCTCCTACTACTACTTCTCCTACTACTGTTGCTACTGCTATTACTACTACAACTACTCCTACTACTTATACTACTATTACTACTACTACAACAACTACTACTATTGTTATGACTGCTACTACTACCACTACTGTTACTACGGCTATTACTGCAACTTTTGCTATCACTACTATGAATGCAACTACTGCTACTACTACTACTATTAATACAACTACAACTACTAGTACAACTACTATTGCTACTGCTGCTATAACTACTACTATGGCTACAATTGCTATTGTTGTTATTGCTACTATGATGATTGCTACTTCTACTAAATTATGAATACTGCTTCTACTTGTAGTGCTACTATAATAACTACTACTACCACTACTAATAGTACTACTACTGCTACTACTGCTGCTAATACTTCTACTACTCTTGTTGCTACTACTGCTACTGCTACTACTACCACAACTACGAATACTACTGCTGTTGCTATTGCCATTATTATTGCCACTACTACTACCGCTACAACGATAACTGCTACCGCTACTACTGCTTTTGCTACAACTTCTACTACTGCTACTCCTATTACTACGACAGCTACTGCACTACCGCTACTACAGTTGTAGCCGCAACTACTGCAATGACTACTACAGTTGCTGCTACTATGGCTACAACTACTTCAACTACTACTACAATTACTACCACTACTACCGCAGCTGCTCCTACTAAAACAACTAGTTCTGTAATAACTACAAGATCTCCTACTTCTCTTACTACTGTTATTGCTACTACTACTACTCCTACAGCAACTCCAACTAATACTACAGCTATCGTTGCTACTACTGCTACAACTAGTGTTGCTGCTACGGCTAGTATTACTACGACTACTACTACTACTACTATTACTACTACTGCAAATACTGCTACCACTACTTCGACTGCTACTACTACTACTGCTGCTACTGCAATTACTACTATTAATACTACTAATACTACAACTACTACGGTTACCACCACTGCTACCACCACCACTACTTCCTCTACTACTTTTACTACTGCTGCTATTACTACCACTACTACCACTGCTACTCAAACTAATACTACTGCGGGTACTACCGCTAATACTTCTACTACTCTTGCTACTACAACCACAACAACGAATACTATTGTTGCTGCTATTGCCATTACCATTGCCACTACTACTACCGCTACAACGATAACTGCTACCGCTACTACTGCTGCTGCTACAACTGCTACTACTGCTACCTACTACGACTGCTACTGCACTACCGCTACTACAGTTGTAGCCACAACTACTGCAATGACTACTACAGTTGCTGCTACTATGGCTATAATTACTGCAACTACTACTACGATTACTACCACTACTACCGCAGCTGCTACTACTAATACAACTACGTCTGTAATAACTACAAGATCTCCTACTTCTATTACTACTGTTATTGCTACTACTACTACTACTACTACAGCAACTCCAACTAATACTACAGCTATTGGTGCTACTTCTGCTACAACTAGTGTTGCTGCTACGGCTAGTACTACTACTTCTACTACTACTTCTACTACTATTACTACTACTGCAAATACTGCTACCACTACTTCGACTACTACTACTACTACTACTGCTACTACAATTACTACTATTAATACTACTACTACTACAACTACTACGGTTACCACCACTGCTGCAACGACCACTACTTCCTCTACTAATTTTACTTCTGCTGCTATTACTACCACTACTACCACTGCTACTCAAACTAATGCTACTATGGCTACGACCACCACGACTATGACTACTACTACTATTACTACTCGCACTACTACTATTAGTACTACTACTACTTCTACTAACTCTACTACTATTACTAGTACTACTACAACTTCTACTACTACTACTACGGCTACTACGGCTGCTACTGTTACTGCTGCTACCACTACTTCGACTAGCACAATTGCTGATACTGCAACAATAGTTACTTTTGCAACTACTACTACATGTACTACTTCTACTACTACTACTATTGGTACAACAAATACTACTACTAGTACAACTGCAATAATTACTGTTGCTGCTATTGTAACTACAACGACTACTACTACCACTACGACTACTACTACGCTACTTCTATTACAACTACTGTTACTATTAGTGCTACTAATACAACAACGAATACTACTCCCACTACTGCTATTACTACTACTACTATTCTGGCGATGACTACTACTTCTCCAACAACCATTACTACTGTCTACTACTACTCAAACTACAACTACTTCAATTACTACAAATAGAACTACTATTATTACTTCTATAACTATTACTACAACTGCAAATAATGCTACCACTATTTCGACTGCTACTACTACTACTATCGCTACTACAATTACTACTACTACTACAATAACAACTACTACTACTACTACAACTGCTGCTACTACTGCTACTACTACTACAACAACTGCTACTCTGACTCCAACTAATATTGCTACTGCTACTACTACTACTGTTGCTATGAGCATTACTATTACTACTTCTACTACTACAACACAACTACTACAACTACTTCTGCTACTATTACTTCTTCTACTACTACTACTACTAGCACTACTAGTACTTCCACTTCTTCTACAACAACTACTACTACTACTTCTACTTCTACTACTATTGCTACTATGGCTGCTACTGCTACTACTGCTACCAGTACTTCAACTACTCCAACTACTTCTACTGCTACTGTAATTACAACTACAGCTACTACTACATCTACTGCTACTGCTACTACTGCTAACGTTGGTACAACAAATACTACTACTCCTACAGCTGCTACAATTACTCTTGCCGCTACTTCTACTACTGCTACTACTACAACTATGACTACTACTACTATTACTACTACTATTACTACTACTATTACTACTGCTGCTGCTACTACTACTACTATTGCTACTACTACTACTACTACTACTACCACTACCACTACCTCTCTTATAACAATAATAACTACTACTACTATTACTTCTTCTACAACAACAACTACTACTGTTTCTACAAATGCTACAGCTACTGCTAATGCTACTACTATTACTACTGCTACTGCTCCGACTACTACTACTACTACTATGGATTCTACTACTGCTACCACTACTGCTACTCCTACTACTATTACTACAGCTACTACTTTTGCTACTACTACTACTGCTACTCAAACTAGTACTACAACTACTACTATTATTACAACAACGACTTCTACTACTACTACTAGAACGACTTCTGCTACTTCTAATATAATGACTTCTACTACTACTACTACTTCTATTGCTATTACTACTACTACTACTACTACTACTACTACTAC
>RXID01022346.1:0-32500 GCA_005019695.1 Trichopus zeylanicus subsp. travancoricus
AATAGGAGAAGTAGAAGTTGAAGCAGTAGCTATAGTAGTAGCACAAGTAGTATTAGCAGTAGTAAAAGTAGTAGTTGAAGTAGCAGTAGTAGTCCTAGTAGCAGCAGTTGTAGTTGCAAAAGTAGTAGCAGTAGTAGTAGTAGAAGTAGAAGTAGTAGTAGAAGCAGTAGTAGTAATAGTAGTAGTAGCTATGTTGTTGTTGTTGTAGTGGAAGTAGTAGTAGTAGTGTGTTAGTAGTACTACTAGTAGTAGTAATAGTAGAAGTAGTAGATGTAGTAGTAGTAGTAGAAATAGTGGCTGAAGTAGTAGTAGTAGTACTAGTAGTCATAGTAGTAGTAGTTGTTGTTATTGTTGTTGTAGTAGAAGTAGTAGTAGTACTACTAGTAGTAGTAATAGTAGAAGTAGTAGATGTAGTAGTAGTAGTAGAAATAGTGGCTGAAGTAGTAGTAGTAGTACTAGTGGTCATAGTAGTATTACTAGTCGTTGCAACTGTAGAAGTAGTAGTGGCAGTAGTAGTAATCGCAATAGAAGTAGCTGCAGTAGAAGTAGAAGTAGTAGTAGTTGTTGTTGTAGCAGGAGTATCAGTAGTAGTTGCAGTGGATGTAGTAGAAGTTGTAGTAGGTGTAGGGGTAGGAGAAGTAGTAATATAAGCTGTAGCAGAAGTAGTAGTAATAGAAGCAGTAGTTGAAGTAGTAGTAGTAGTAGCAATAGTAGTAGAAATACAAGTAATTGCAGTAGTTGTAGCAACTACAGCAACAACAATAGCAGTAGTACCAGTGGTAGAAGAGATAGTAGTTGTAGTAGTGGTTGTAGTAGTAGTCATAGTAGTAGTAGTAGTAGTAGTAGTAGTAGTAGTAGTATAAGTAGTAGGATTAGCAATAGTAGAAGAAGTAGCAGTAGTAGAAGAAGTAGTAGTAGTAGTAGTTGTTGTTGTTGTAGTAGCAGAAATAGCAGTAGTTATAGTAGTTGTAGCAACAGCAGTAGCAGCTGTAGCAGTAGTACCAGTGGTAGAAGAAATAGCAGTCGTAGTAGTGGTAGTAGTGGTAGACATAGTAGTAGAAGTAGTGATAGTCATAGTAGGAGCAGCATTAATAGTATTAATAGGATTAGCAATAGTAGAAGTACTAGTACTAGTAGTAGTAGTATTACTAGTATTAGAAGTAGTAGTATTTGTTGTTGTTGTTGTAACTGTTGTAGTAGTAGTAGTAGTAGTAGTATTTGTAGCAACAACAGTAGCGGCAGCAGCAGTAGTAGTAGTTGTAGCAACAACAGTAGCGGCAGCAGCAGTAGTAGCAATGGTAGGAGAAATAGTAGTCGTAGTAGGTGTAGTAGTCGTAGTAGTAGTAGTCGTAGTAGTAGTAGGAGTTGTAGTAGTAATAATAGTAGGAGGAGTAGTAGTAGTAGTTGGATAAGTAATAGTAGTAGGATTAGCAATAGTAGTAGAAGTAGTAGCAGTAGTAGTTGTAGTATCAGTAGTAGCAGAAGTAGTAGAAGCAGTAGTAGCAGAAGTAGTAGTAGTTGTTGCCCTTGTTGTAATTGTAGCAGCTGTAGTAGCTATAGAAGTAGTAGCAGTAGCAGTAGTTGTAGCAGTTGTAGTAGCAGAAGTACCAATAGCAACTGTGGTAGCCACAATATTAGTAGTAGTGGTAGTAGTAGTAGTAGGAGCAGCAGTAGTAGCAGCGATAGAAGCAGTTGTTGCACGCGTAGTCGTAGGAGAAGCAGTAGTAGAAGTACGAGTAGCAGTAGCAGCGCTAGTAGTGGTAGATGCAGTTGGAGTAGTAGTAGGCTCAGTAGTGGTAGTAATAGTAGCTCTAGCAGTAGGAGTAGTAGCAGTAGTAGTAGTAGTAGTTAGAGCAGTATTACTAGTAGCAGTAGTAGTAGCAGCAGCAGCAGAAGTTGGACTAGCGGTAGTTAATGGAGCGGTAGCTGTAGTAGTAGGAGCAACAGTTGCAGTTGCCTTAGTAGAAGTAGTAGAAGTAGTAGTAGTGTTAGCAATATCACCCGTAAAAATAATAGTAATAGTAATAGTAATAGTAGTAGGAGTCATTGTAGTAGTATTTGCCATAGTAGCAATAGCTGTAGTAGTCGCAGTAGTAGTACTATTGGTAGTAGTAGCGGCAGTTGTAGTAGCCGTAGTAGTAGGAGCAGTAGGAGCAGTAGTAGTAGCATTTGTAGCAGTTGTATTTGTAGTAGTAGTTGTAGTAGTTACATTAGTAATAACAGTTGTGGTAGTAGTTGTTGTCGTAGAAGTAGGAGAAGTACCAGCAGTAGTAGTAGCGGCAGTAGCAACAGTAGCAGTAGTAGTAGTAGTTGTAGTACTAGTAAAAGTAGTAGTAGTAGTAGTTATGGTAATAGTAGTAGTAGTAGTAGTATAGGTGGTAGTAGCAGGAGTAGTAGTAGTCGAAATAGGAGCAATCACAGCAAGGATGATAGTAGTTGTAGTACTAGTACTAGTAGTAGTAGTAGTAGTAGTAGTAGTAGTAGCAGTAGTAGTAGTAGTAGTAGTTGTTGTTGTTGTTGTTGTTGTAGCAGTAGTAGCAATAGTAGAAGTAGTAGTAGCGATAATAGCAACAACAGTAGCAGTAGTAGTAGTTTTAGTAGTTGGGGGAGAAGTAGTAGTTGTTGTAGAAATTGTAGTTTTAGTAGTAGTTGCAAGAGTAGTAGTAGCTATCACAGTAGTAGTAGTAGTAGCAGTTGGAGAAGTAGTAGTATAAGTAGTAGCAGGAGTAGTAGCAGTAGTAGTAGTAGTATTTGTAGCAGTAGTAGTAGTAGCAATAGTAGTAGAGCAGTAGTAGTAATAGTAGTAGTAGTAGCAGCAGCAGCAGTAGCAGTAGTAGCAGTAATAGTTGTAGTTACAGCTGCAGTAAAAGTAGTAGTAGCAGAAAGAATAGTAGTAGTAGTAGTAGTAGTAGTAGTAGTAGTAGTAGTAGTAGTATAAGTAGTAGTTCGAGTTGTAGTAGTAGTAGCAATAGTAGCAATAGCAGGAAGGGCAGTAGTAGTACTAGCAGTAGCAGTAACAACAATAGTCGTAGTAGTAGTTTTAGTAGTTGGGGTAGTAGTAGTAGTCATAGCAGTAGTAGTTTTAGTAGTAGTAGCAAGAGTAGTTTGAGCTGCCGTAGCCGTAGTAGTAGTAATAGCTGGAGAAGTAGTAGTAGTAGTAGCAGCTGGAGTACTACTAGTAGTAGCAGTTGTAGTAGTAGTAGTTGTAGCAGTAGTAGCTTGAGCAATAGTAGTAGTAGTTGTAGTTGTAGCAGTTGTAGTAGCCATAGTAATAGTAGCAGCAGGAGTAGTAGTAGTAGGAGAAGTACTTGTAGTAGAATTGTAGTGATATTCATTTTGGTAGTACTAGTACTAGGGGTAGTAGTAGCAGCAATAGCAGTAGCAGTAGTAGTAGCAATAGCTACAGCAACATTAGTGGTGGTGGTAGTAGTAGTAGTAGCCGTGGTAGCAGTAGCAGTAGTAGTTGTTGTAGTAGTACTTGGAGCAATACTAGTAGTAAGAGTACTTAGTTGTAGTAGTAATAGTAGAAGCAACAACAGCAGTAGTAGTAGCAGTCGTAGTTGTAGTTGTAGTATTATTAACGGGGGTAGTAGTAGTAGGAGAAGAACTAGTTGTAGGAGTAGTAGCAATAGTAGTAGTATAAGTAATAGTGGTAGTAGCAGTAATATTAGTAGTAGTTGTTGTTGTAGTTATAGTAGTAGTTGTAGCAGTAATAACAGTTGTAGTAGTAGTAGTAGTTATTATAGTAGTAGCCGTAGTAGCAGCAGCAGCAATAGTAGCAGTAATAGTTATTGTTGTTGTTGTAGTAGCAGTTTTAGTAGTAGTAGTAGTAGTAACGATAGTAGTTGTAATAGTCATAGCATTAGTAGTAGTCGTAGAAAAGTAGTCATAGTAACAATGGTTGTAGTAGAAGTAATAGTAGCAGATGTTGTAGTAGTAGTAACAATAGTAGTAATAGTAGTAGTTGTAGTAGTAGTAGTAGCAATAGTAGTTGCAGGAGGAGTAGTAGTAGTAGCAGAAGTAGTAGTGCTAGCAGTGGAAGTGACAGTAGTAGCAACAATAGTAGTAGTTGTAGTAGTAGTTGTGGTTTTTGTAGTAGTATTTGTTGTAGTAGTAGTAGTAGTATAAACTTTAGTAGTAGAAGTAGTAGTAGTAGTAGTGGAAGTAATTGAGGTTGTAGCAGTATCATTAGTTGTAGTGGTAGTAGGAGTCGTATCAGTAGTAATTGTAGTAATAGTAGCAGTAGTAGTGGTTGTAATTGTAGTAGTAGTGGTGGTAGACGTAGTAATAGTAGTAGCGGCAGCAGCAGTTGTAGTAGTAGTCATAGTAGTCATAGTAGAAGTAGTAATCATACTAGCAGCAGTAACAGTGTTGGCAGTGGTAGGATAAGTTGTAGTAGTAGCAGAATTAGCTGTTGTAGTACTAGTAGTAGGAGCAGCAACAGTAGTAGTTGTAGTAGAAGTAGTAGTAGTAGTATTAGGAACAGGAGCAGAAAGAGTAGTAGTAGTATTAGAAGTAGTAGTTGTTGAATCAATAGTAGTAGTAGTCATAGAATTAGTAGCAATGAAAGTAACAAAACTAGCAGAAGTATCAATAGTAATCGTAGTGGTTGTAGTAATAGAAGCAGTAGCACTGTAGTAGTAGTAGTAGTAGTTCTAGCAGTAAAAGTAGTAGGAGGAGTAGAGCAGTACTAGCACAAGTAGCAGCAGCAGAAACAACAATAGCAGTAGTAGTAGAATTAGTAGTAGTGATGGTAGTAGTATTAGTACCTATAGTAGTAGCTGTCGTAATAGAAGCAGTTGCAATTGTATTTATAGTAGTAGTAGTAGCAGTAGATATAGTTGTAGTAGTAGTCTTCGTGGCAGTGACAGTAGTAGCAGCAGTAGCAGTAGTAGTAGTAGCAGTAGCTACAGTAGTTGTAGCTACAGAAGTAGCAGCTACAGTAAAAGTAATAGTTGTGGCAGTAGTCGTAGTAGCAGTAGTAATAGTAGCTATCGCAACACTAGGAGCAGCAGTTGTAGCAATAGTAGCACTAGTATTCGCAGTGGTAGTAGTAGCAAAAGGAGTACAATAACAACAACAACTACTACAACAACAACTGCTGCTCCTACTACTCCTACTCCTACTCCTACGTACACTACACTTACTTATACTACTATTACTGCTATTGCTACTACTACTACCACCACCACCACCACCACTACTACTGCTACAACAACAACAACAACTACTACTAGTACCACCACCACCACTACTACTACGAATCCTACAGCTACTAGTATTACCATTTCTAACACAATTACAACTACCAGTACCACTACTGATACTACTTCTATTATTACCACCACTACGACAACTATTGTTATAACTACCACTACAACTACTACTACTACTACTACTACTTCTACCCCCACTCCTACTACCACTCCCACTACTACTACTACTACCACCACTACTACTACAACTACTACTACTACTGCTACAACAGTTACTACTACTACGGAAATAACTACTACCACTACTGCTGCTACTACTAGTACTACTATTGCTATTGCCACCACCACTATTACCACTAATACTGCTACAACTGCTATTACTACTACTACTGCTATTACTACTACTACCACTACTACTACTAGCACAACTCATACTACTACTACCACTACTCCTGCTCCTGCCTCTGCTATTTCTACTACAATTATTACTGCCATTAAAGCTACTAATATTACTACTACTACTGCTGCTACTATTGCTACTATTGCTACTACTACTACTACCATTGCCACTACTAATTTTATTGCTACTGCTCCTACTACTACTTCTGCTACTGCCACTATGACTTCTGCTAGTATTGCTACTACTACTACTACTTCTACTACTGCTAATACAACTACAACTACACCTGCAATGAATGCTACTACCACTGCTACAACATCACATACTACTACAACTACTACTACTACAATTGGTATAACTATTACTACGACTACTACTACTAGTACTACTACAACAACAACTACTTCCATAACTACTACTGCTACTACTAATGATACTACTACTAGCGCTACTACTATTACAGCTATTGCTACTACTAATTCTTTTCCTACTATTACTACTTCTACTCCTCCTACTACTACTACTACTATTGCTACTACAACCACTATTACTAGTCCTACTACAACTACTACTAGTACTGCTGCTATAACTACTATTACTACTCCTACGGCTACTACAACTACAATAACTACTACTAATACATCTTCTACAACTACAACTACAACAACAACAATGATTACTACTACATCTACTACAGCTACAACTACAACAACAACAACTACTACTACTACAGCTACAACTGCTACTACGCCAAGTACTTTTACTATTATTATTACTGCTACTACTAGTTCCACTACTACTACACCAAAGAGTACTACTACTACTTCTACTAGTACAACTATTACTACTCTAACTGCTTCTGATACTACGACTTCTACTACTACTACTACTACTACTTGTACTACCACTGTTACCATCACTACTACAACTACTACAACTTCAACTACTACTACTACAACACCTACTACTACTACTACTACTAATACTACTACTACTACTACTACTACTACTATTGCTGCACTACTATAGCTGCGATTATAACTATTACCACTGCTGCCTCTTCTTCTAACGCTACTGCAACTATTTTTTCTACTACTACTACAATTACTGCTACTACTACTGCCACCACAACAACAGCAACTACCACTACTACTACTACCGCTACTACTACTGCTACTGCAACTATACAGCTACATTTGCTATTACTGCTCCTACCACTACTGCTGCTATGACAACAACTACTACTACTCCAGCTACTACTATTACTGCTATTTCTACTACTGCTACTACTACTACTACTATTGGTTCTAGCACTACTACTACTACTGCTGCTACTACTACTACTACTACTATTGCGACAACTGCTACTATTACTACTACTACTACTACTACTTCTGCTGCTGCAACGACTCCTACTGCTACCACCACTACTACTACTACTACATCTGCTACCGTTACAACTACAACAGTAACAACAACTACTACTACATCTGCTACTGCTACAACTACAACAACTTCTATTACTACTACTACTTCTATTACTACAACTGCTACTATGCCAATCACTTTTACTATTACTATTATTGCTACTACTCATTCCACTAATACTACACCTACTAGTTCTAGTACCACTACTACTACTACGACTTCTGCTACTACTACTGCTACTACTCCTACTGTTTCTAATACTACTAGTTCTACTACTACTACTACTACTTTTACTACTACTATTACCACCACTACTGCTATGCCACAACTACTACAACTTCTACTACTACTGCTACTACCACACCTACTACTACAACAACAACAACTACTACTACTACTGCTCCTGCTGCTGCTGCTCCTATAGCTACTACCGCTACTACTACTTCTACTGCTACTAGTACTCCTGCTGTTGCTACTACTTCTAGCGCTACTGCTACTATTTTAGCTACTTCTGCTATGACTACTACTACTACTGCTACCACTACTTCTACAATAACAACAACTACTACAACTACCACCACCACCACTACTACTACTACTATTGCTACTACTACAGTTATATTTGCTATTATTGCTACTACTGCTGCTGCTGCTGCTACTACTACTACAACTACTACTAGTGCTGCTACTGCTACTGCTATTACTACTACTACTACTCCCATTACTACTACTTATACTATTACTACTAGTACCTCAACTACTACTACTGCTACTGCTACTACAACTACAACTATAACAACAACAACTACTCCTAATATGCGAACTCCTCTGTCCACTACGACAACAACATCATCTACTACTACTCATACTCCTATTACAATAACTATTACAACTACTACTGCTACTTCTACTACTCGTACTACTACTGCAAATCCTGCTCCAACTTCTACAACTTACACTACCACTACCACTCCTACTACTTTTACTATTACTACTATTACTGTTGTTTTTCCTACTACTACATGCATTAGTACAACTACTACTACTACTGCAACTACTACTCCTTGAACTTCTACTATTTCTACCAGCACTACTCCTATTACTACAACAACTCCTACCACTACTCCTAATCCTACCACTAGTACTAGTACTACTACTGCTACTACTACCACTACAAAGACTACTTTTACTATTATTATTACTATTACTACTGCTCCAGCTACTACACCTACTAGTACTATCTACTACTACTATTTTTACTACTACTACTACTATGGCTACTACTACAACTACTTTCTACTACTACTGCTTATACTTCTACTACTGCTAGTAGTACTAGTTCTCCTACTACATCACCTAGTATAATTGCAATTACTACTACAATAACAACAACTACTACTACTATTACTACTACTACTACCACTGCTACCACTACTACTACCACCACTGCTACTAATACTACTACCGCTTAAACTTTTAGTAATACAGCTACAATAATACAACTGCTTCTATTGCTACTAACAATGCTCTTGCTGCTACTACTGCTCCAACTGTTCTATTGCTATTGTTGCTACTGCTGCTACTGCTGCTACTGATACTATTACTCCAAGTTCTACTACTATTGCTACTACTACTAACACTAATACTACTACTACTACTACTACTATATCTTCTACTTGTGCCGCTATTATTAACATCTCTACTACTTCAAATGCAACAACTAATACTACAATAGTTGCTGCTACTGCTACCACCACCACCACCACCACCACCACCACTACTACTTCTACGACTACGACTACTACTACTACTGCAACTACTACTACAACACCTACTACAATGATTTCTACTTCTAATGGTACTACTACTCCTACTACAACAACAGTTACTACTTCTATTACTGCAACTACTACTACTACTATAACTACTGCTGCCGACACTACTACTACTACTACAACTGCTCCTACAATTACCACTCATACTTCTATTACCACTGCTACTACTTCTTCAACTATTGCTACTAGTGCTGCTACTACTACTTCTGCTACTTCTACCACTACTACTACTAATAAAGCTACTTCTCTTGCAGCAAATACTACCACTGCTGCTGCTGCTACTACTACTGATACTACTTCTACTTCACCAACAACTACTACTACTACTACTGCTACTACTTTTGCCAGTGCTACTACTACTACAGCTAGTACTACTACTACTATGGCTACTACTACTCCTGATACCACAACCGCTACTATTGTAACAACTACTACTACTCTTACCACTACTACTACAACTACGGCTACTACTACTCCTACTACTTTTGCTACAACTGTGACTACTTCTACTATAGCTCCTACTACTACTGCTGCTGCTGCTACAACTGCAACTACTACTAGTTTTCCTACTATTACCACTACTCCTAGTACTACCGCCACTACGACAGCTATTGCTGCTATTGCTACTTCAACTACTACTACTATTACTACTACTACTTATACTACGACTACTACAACTGCTGCTACTACAACTACTACCACTAATATTGCTACCGCAGCTACTGCTACTGCTACTAAACTACTATTACTGCTACAATTATTATTGCTACTACTACTCCTACTACAACTACTACAACAACTTCTACAACAATGGCTAGTGCTACTCTACTACTACTGCTACTGCAACTACTAAAACTACTACTACCCCTACTACTACTATTGCTAGTGGTTCTGCTACTACTACTACTACTAGTGCTTCTGCTACTACTACTACTACTACTCTTAATACTATTGATACTACTATTCTGAATACTACTGATACTACCACTACTACTACTTCTACTACTACTACCACAACTACTTCTACAACTGTTACTACTACAATTGTGGCTACTATTGATTCTACTGCTACTACTACTACTACAATTGCTACTAATACTACTACTAGTAGTAGTACTACTACTGCTACTAACACTACTACTACTCCCACTACTACAACTACTACGACTACTACAAGTACTGCTTTTACTACTACTACCGTTGCTTCCGCTACAACAGCTACCACCCCTACTGCTACCAATACTACTTTTACTACTTCTACAACAACTACAACTACTACTTTTGCTACTACACTACTACTACCGCTACCACTACTACTACCACCACTACTTTTGCGACTCTAACAACCACTACTACTACTCTAACTACTACTGCTATGACAGCTACTTCCACTGCTAATACAATGACTGCTACTATTGCTACTACCACTACTACTGCTTGTACTACTACCACTCTTACTACTACTAATACTTCTTCCACTACTACTTGTACATCTCCTACTACTATTGCTACTTTTGTTACTACTGCTATTGCAGCTACAACTACTACCACTACTATTGCTTTACTCCTCCTCCTCCTCCTACTACTACAACTACTACAACTCCTCCTACAACTACAATTGCTTCTACTACCACTACAACTAGTACTACAACTAGTACTACACCTAGCACTCCTACTACAACAACAACAACAACTACTAGTACTTCTGCTAATACTACAACAACTACTACTAGTACACTCACTCCTACTCCTCATACTGCTACTAATACTACTACTACTACTACTATTACTACTACTATTGTCACTATTGTTGCCACCACAACAACTCCTCCTCCTCCTCCTGCTACTACTACTAGTACTATTATTGTTGCTACTACTGTAACTACTACTACTATTTCTAATGGTAGTACTACTACCGCTACTGCTACAAATGTTACCGTCACTATTGCTACTACTACTATGACTGCTACTGCTACTACTACTAGTGCTACAAATAATACAACTACAACAATAACTGTTGCAACTACTACTACTACTACCACTGCTACTAATAATCTCACTCCCACTTCCACTACTACTACTACTAGTCTCACTACGGCTATTACTACTGCTACTCCCACTACGACTATTGCTCTTGCTGCTGCTGCTACTGCTATTAATACTTCTCCTAATACTACCACTTCTAGTACTGCTACACTATTACTACTACTACTACTACTACCACTACTACAACTACTCTCACTCCTACTGCAACTACTGCTACGACTACTACTGCTACTACTACTCATAATACTATTGCTGCTGCTTCAACTACTACTACTACAACTAATACAATTACTACTATTGCTGCTACAACTAATACGACTACCACTACTCCTACTGCTACAACTATTGCTACTACTATTGTTGCTACAACTACTAGTACTGTGACTCCTACAGCTACTACTACTACAACTGCTACTACTGCTACAGCTACTACTACTACTGCCACTACTACTACTATAGCTCGTACCACTACTGCCACCACTGCTGCGAATGCTAGCATTGCTACTACTATTGCTACTTTAACAACAACTGCTAGTACTACCACAGCTACTGCTACTATTGCAACTACTACTACTGCTACTACTACTACTAATATTATAACAACTACTTCTACTTCTACTACTACTACTAGTACTAATCCTACTCCTACTACAGCTACTACTACAAGTGCTAGTCCTACTACTACTACTACTTCTACCACTACTACTACTACTACTACTACTACTATTACGACTATTACTACTACTAGTACTACAACTATTACTCCTACAGTGACTACAATTGCCACTGCTACTACTATTTCAACTACTGCTGCAACTCCTGCTTCGAATACTACTACTACTGCTGTTATTACGACTGCTATTGCTACTTCTACTACCACCACAACTACTACTTCTACTATTGCTGCTACTACTCCTGTCGCTACTCCTACTATGAATACGGTTACAGCTACTGCAACTATTGCTGTCGCTACTTCTTCTACTACTACAGCAACTACTACTACTGTTGCTATTACTACGATTGTAGCTATACTGCTATTGCAACTGCTACTACTTGTGCTACTATTGTTGCTACTACTACTGCTACTACTACTACTACTACTATTACTACTATTACAATTGCTACTTCAACTACTGTTACTACTACTACCATTACTACTACAACTACTATTATTTCTACCACTGCTTGCTACTACTACTAATGACACTACTACTACTACTATAGCTACTACTTCGGCTCCTGCTACTCATGATGCAGCTGCTATTGCATCTCCTACTACTACTAATGCTATTACTACAACTACTATTGCTACTACTACTACGACAACTACAGCTAACGTGACTACTACTTCTAATACTACCACTACTTCTGCAACTAATACTACTACTACTACTGCTACTACCAATACTAATGCTCCAACAACTACTAGAACTATTGCTACCGCTATTGCTACTATTGTGGCTGCTACTGCAACTAATGCTATTGCCACTATTGCAACTCCTCCTACTAATGCTACAACTACTGCTGCTACTACTAAAACTACTACTACTACCACTACTACTGCTACAACTACTACTGCTCCTACAACTACTTTTCCTACTCCTACTGCTACTACTACTCATAACACTAGTACTGCTACTACTGCTACTACGTCTACAACTACTACAATTGCCCCAGGAACTAGTGCTTCTAGGACTACTACTACTTCTATAATTGCAACTACTGCTTCTACTGTTACAGCTACAACTGCCACTATTGCTACTGCAACTATGATTACCACTACCATAACTACTGCTACTACCACTGTTGTTGCTGCTACTACTACAACAACTACTACTACTGTGGTTACTACAACAACTGCTGATACTTCAGCGATTACTACTACTCCAACTACTACTATTACTGCTACTCTCGCTACTATTACTCCTACTACTACTACTACTACTACTACTAACTATGAATACTACTATCACTACTACTACTACTACTACTACTACTACTACACTGCTACTGCTGCTGCTACTACTACTGCTGCGGGTGCTGCTACTACTACTACTACCACCACCATATCTACCACTGCTACAACAAGAACAACAACAACTACTACTACCACTGCCGTATCTACTACTGCCACAACAACAACAACAACAACTACTACTACTATTACAGCAACTGCTACGACTGCTAATGCTACTACTACTGCTACTACTGCTACTGCTAAAAGTACTGCTACTACTACTACTACTGATACTACTGCTGTTCCAACTACTGTTACAACTACTATTATTGCTACTATTACTTCTGGTACTACCACTACTACTACTATTGCTAACAATACTGCTACTACTACTACTACTACTACAACTACTGCTACTACTGCTAGTACTGCTACAATTGCTACTACTACTACTGCTACTACTACTGCTACTACTCCTACTACGACTCCTCTTATAACAAATGCTGGTACGACTTCTCCTAGTACTAAAACAACTACCACTTCTTCTCCTGCTGCTGCTACTATACCTGCTTCTATTCCAACTACTGCTAATACTACCGTTGCTGCTGCTGCTGCAACTACTCCTACTTCCATTACTACTACTACTACTGCTACTGCAGCTGCTACTACTCCTGCTTCTATTACTACTACTACTACTACTACTACTACTACTACTACTTCGACTACTACTCCTGCTTCTACTACTACTTCCACTACAACTACCACTACTACAACTACTACTGCTATTACTATGGTGATAGCAACTATTGTTGCTACTGCTACTAGTACTAGTACTACTGCTACTACCACAACAACAACAACAACAACTACTACTACTACTGCAATAATTGCTAATGCTACTGCTACTACTACTACTGCTACTACAACTACTGCTACTACTAGTACTACCCTTGCTACTACTACTACAACTTACTACTTTTGCTGCTCTTACTTCTGCTACTACTCCCCCTACAACTACTTCCGCTATTACTCCAACTACTGCTGCTATTACTACAGCCACTACTATTGCTACTACTACTGCTACTATTGTTGCCGCTATTACTACAACTACTACTAATACTACCACTACTATCACTATTACTACTTCTACTACCACTAATATTACTAATACTTTTAAAACTCCTGATATTGCTACTACTACTACTACAACAACAACAACAATGACAAAGGAGTTAGAATGGAGTATACGTTTATTGCCCTCTTCTTTCAATTCCATTTGATACCGAGCGTAGGAGCTATTGCGCTGATTTCACTTTGGAGGGAACGAAAATGCTTGACAATACCTAACCAATGAGTTAGCACCTAGTACCGATGCTAATACTACTACTACTGCTACTCCTACGACTACACTACTCACTTTGGAGCTAGTACTGCTGCTGCTGCTACTACTACTACTGCTACTCCTACGACTACTACCACCCCCACAACAGCAACAACAACACCGCTACTACTACTACTACACTGCTACTACTTGCACAAAAACTACTACTGTTATGACTACAACTACTACTTCTACTAGTTCTACTACTAGTATTACTACTAATACTACTACAACTTCTACTACTACTACTACTACTACTTCTGCTCCTACTACTACTACTACTACTACTACTGCTACTACTACTACTACACTACTACTACTACTGCTACTACTACTACTACTGCTACTGTTACTACTGCGATTGCTACTACGACTACGACTACCTCTGCTACTACTGCTACTGCTACTTCTACTACTACTACCACCTCTACTGCTACTCGTACTGCTATGGGTACTGCTGCTACTTTTACTACTCTATTCCTATTACTGCTACTATCACTCCTAATACAACTTCTAATACTATTACTACTACTACTGCTACTACTACTACTCCTGCTGCTTCTACTGCTACTTCTATTACTACTACTTCTACATCTACCACTACTACTACTACCACAACCACTACTCCTATTGCTATTGCTACTTCTGTTACGATTACTGCTACAACTATTGCTACCACTACTTCTACAATTACTAGCACGACGGCTGTTACTACTACTACTACTAGTGCTATTACTACTAGTACTACTACCATTATACTACTATTGTTGCTACTACTGCTACAACTACTATGAGTAATACCCCAACTACTACTATTACTACTACTTCAACTACTGCAAATATTACTACGACTACAACTACCACTACAACTACTACTAGTAGTCTAACTACTACTGCCATAACTACTACAACTACTACTCTTACTACTAGTATTACTACTTCTACTACTACTACAACTACTACTATTACTACTACTACTACAACTCTTATTACTGCTACTACTACTACTGCTATGACTTTTACTACTGCTACAAATACTACTACTATTATTACTGCTACTTCTACATTAGCTACAACTACAGCTGCTGCTACTGCTACTGCTACTACTACAATGGCTGCTACTAATTCTACTACTATTGCTACTACTAGTCCATTTACTACTACTACCACTACTATTACTGCTACTATTACTCATTCTACTACTAATACTAGTTTTGTTACGATTACTACAGCTACTGATGCTGCTGCTATCGCTACTACTACTACTACTACTTTTACAACAACTACTACTACTACTTCCACTCTAACAGATGCCGTCACTACGGCTAGTACTACTACTACAACTGCTACAACTATTGTTGCTATTACTGTTGCTGCTACTACTACTATCACTACTATTGCTGATACATCTGTTGCTACTGCTGCTACTAATACTACTACTCCTTCTACTTCTCCTACAAATACTACTACTGTAATAACAACAACAACAACTACTACTGCGACTAGTACTACTACTTCTACTACTACAACTGCTACTACTACTACTATCACTGCCACTACTACTTCTACTACTACTACTGCTACTACTTCTACTACTGCTACTACCACTACTAGTACTACTACTAGTACAACTACTACAACTAGTACTACTGTAGTTGCTGCTATGACCAATACTATGACTACTGCTACTGCTTTGCAACTACTACTATTGCAACCGCTATAGCTACTACTGCAACAACTAGTGCTACTGCTACTACTCTTCCTACTAGTTATACTATTGCAGCTGCAGCTACTTCTACTACTAATACTACTACTGCTGCTACAACAACATCTACTGAGACAACTGCTACAACTACTGCTGCTGCTGCTGCAGCTACTAATACTACTGCTACAACAACTAATACTGCTACTACTACTGTGATTACTAATACTACTACGACTACTACTACTATTGCTGGTACTGCTACTGCTACCACTACCACTACTACTACTGCTACTATTACCACTGCTACTACTATTGCTACTACTGCTACTACAACTACTACTACTGCTACTACAACAACTACAACTACGGCTATAGCCACTACCCTTACTACTACCACTTCTACTACTACTTCAACTGCTACTACTATTTTTGCTGCAGCTGCTACTACTACTACTAGTGCTACTATTGCTATTAATACTGCCAGCACAACAACAACAACAATAACTATTACTACTATTGTTGTTGTTGTTATTGCTACCACCACTACAACTACTACGACTTCTCCAACTACAACTACTATTGCCACTACTTCTACTGGTACTACATTGCTACTGCCTATACTGCTATTGCTACTCCTGCTACTATTATTACTACTGTCACTACTGCTCACACGATTACTACTACTGCTGCTACTAGTAGCACAATTGCTACTACTACTATTGCTATTACAACTACTGCTGCTACCATTACTTCTACTACTATTGTTACGACAACTACTACTACTACTACAACAACTGCTACAAGTTCTACTACAAGTAGTACTACAACTATAACTACTACTACTACTTCTCCTACAATAACAACGATTACTACTTCTCCTACAACAACTACAGCTACTACTTCTACAACTGTTACAGCTGCTACTCCAGCTACTACTACTGCTGCTACAACAACAACTACTACTATTACTCCTACAACTACTGCTTCTATTACTACAGGTACTACTACTACTACTACTACCGCTACTGCTACTACTGCTTTTGCTACCGCAATTAAGGCTATTAATAGTATTTCTACTACTACTACTACTACTACTCCTAATACTACTTCTGTGGCAACGACAATAATTGTTGCTACTACTACTACTACTCCAAATACTACTACTCCTACCACTAGTACTCCTCCTCCTCCTAATACTACTACTATACTACTACTACTACTACTCCTCCTAATACTACAACTCCTAATACTACTTCTGCTACTACTACAATTACTACTACTACTACTAATACTACTACTACTAACACTCCTGCTACTACTGGTACTACTACTACAGCTACTGCTCCTATTGTTACTTCTACTACTGCGACTACTACTACTACTACTACTACTACTTCTTCTTCTATAGCTACTACTACTACAACTACTCCTAATACTTCTTCTGGAACAACGAAAACTATTGCTACTACTACTACTTCTACTACTGCTATTGCTACAGCAACTACTACAATAGCTACTACCACTACCATAACAGCTGCTGCTGCTACTACTGCAACTACTACTACTATTGCTGCTACAACTACCACTCCAACTACTACTATTACTTATACTGCTACTAATACCGCTTCTCCTACTACAACTACTATAACTGATGCTGTTGCTGCTACTGTCCCTACTCCTTCTTCTCCTCCTACAACTACTTTTGCTACTACTATAGCAACCACTACTAATATTATTACTACTAATACTACTACTACTACAACGACTACAGCTACTGCTACTGCTACTAGTGCTTCTTCTACTACTACTTCTACTTTTATTACTACTTCTTCTACTTTTGTTACTACTACTTCTACTACTACTGCTGCTAATACTACTACTGCGACTTCAACTACTGTTTCTACTAATGCTATTCAACTACTACTGCTACTAATACTACTACTTCTGTCACTACTACCACTGTTACTGCTATAAATACTAAAACTCATATTACTACTACTACCACTACTACTATTGCTACTATTGCTACTATTGCTTCAGCTACTTCTACTACTACTACTTCTGCTATGACTATCAGAACTACCGCTGCAGCTACTGCAGGAACTATTACTACTACCAGTACAACTACTACAATAACTACTAATACTAGTTCTACTACTACTACAACTAATGCTATTGCTACTACGACTGCTACAACTATTCTTACTATTACTTTTGCTACTACTACTACAACTTCCACTACTACTACTACTACTATTACAATCGCTGTTGTTACTGCTCCTGCTACTAATACGGCTACTACTACAACTACTAATACTAATACTGCGACTGCTACAACTACTATAGCTACTGCTGCTGCAATTGCCACTACTACTACTATTACCACAACAACAACAATTACTACTACCACGTATCCTACAATAACAACTACTATTGCCTATCCTACTACCGCTACTACTGCTACTTCTGCTACAGCTACAATTGCTACTATTGCTACTACTACTTCAGCTACTACTAATTCTATTCCTCCGACTACTACTACTACTACAACTAGAACAGCTACTACTACTACTACTACTACTTGGATTACTTCTACTAGTACTACTATTGCTACTACTAGTGCTACCACTACTACACTTGCTTCTACTACTGCTACTACTTCTGATGCTATTACTGCTACTACTATTACTACTACTACCACTACTGCTACTACTGCTACCACTACTAGTACTAGAACTACTACTCCTACTACTACTACTACTTCTACTAGTACTACTACCACTGCTACCACCACTACTACTACTACTACTACTACTACGACTGCTACTATTGCTGCTACCTCTACTACTTCTCCTATTACTACTGCTGCTGCTACTATTACTGGTACTACTACTACTACTACTACTACCACTGTGACTACTGAAACTACTACTTCTACTTGTACCACCACTATTCCTTCTACTACTACTACTACTATTACTACTGCTATAATTGCTACAACAATGAATACTGGTATAATTACTTCTTCTTCTATTCCTAATAAAACTACAGCTCCTACTAGTGCTACTCCTACCACTCTTGCTACTACTACTGCTACGGCTACTAATCCTACTACTACTACTTCAATTATTTTTGCTACTACTACTAGTACTACAACTACTACTAGTACTCCTACTATTGCAACTACTACAACTACTGCTACAATGACTACTTCTAGCACTACTCCTACTAAAACTACTACTACTAGTACTGCTACTATAACTACTAATACAACAATAACTATTACTTTTGATACTAAAAATACTACTACAACTAATACTATCACTACAAAACTACTTTTACTAATACTACTACTACTAATACTAATTGTATTACTACTACTACTACAACACTACTACTATTTCTACTACTACTTCTGCTACTTCTATTGCTACTACTATTGCTAGTACTACTACTACTCTTGCTACGACAGCTACTACTGCTGAAACTTCTACGATTACAACCACTACTGCTCCTCCTCCTACTACTTCTTCTCCTACTCCTATTTCTATTACTACTACTACTACTATCCCTACAAGTTTTACTACTACTACTATTACAACTATGCCCACTACAACAGCTACTACTGCAACTGTTGCTACTACTATTGTTGTTGCCACTACCACTACTACAACCACTAATATTGTAGCTACTACTGCTGCTAGTACTTCAAGTACTACAACTATTCCTACTACTACTCCCTCACCTAGTCCTATTCCGTCCACTACTCCTACTCCTACTACTTCTACTACTACTACTACTACTACTACAGCTAGTACTACTACTGCTGCTGCTGCAACTATTGAGACTACTATTACTACTACATCTCCTTCTGCTACTACCACTACTAATACTACTCCTATTACCACTACTACTAGTACTATGAATACTACTAGTACTATGACTACTACTACTACTACTACTACTACTACAACAACTACTATGATTATTTAAGCTACTTCTACTTTTGCTACTTCTGCTACTACAACTAATACTACTACTACTACTGATAGTGCTACCCCTACAACAACTGCTACTACTACAACAACAACTACTACTATTACTACTATTGCTCTTACTGCTACAACCACTACTATTGCTACTACTACTCCTATTCCTACTACTACTACTACTACTCCTACTACTACTACTACTACTTTTGCTACAACTACTACTAGTACTACTGCCACTCCTACAGCTACTACTACCACTACTAATACTATGACGACTACTACTACTACTCCTCCTCCAACAACTACAGCCATTGCGGCTGCTACTGCTACAAGAACTTCTACAAATGCTACTATTACTTCTACTACTATTGCTACAATTACAGCTGCTACTACTACTACTACTGTTGTTATTGCTGCTGCTGCTACTAATACGGCTACTACTACTACTGCTACTTCAACTGCTACTACTATGACTAGTACTACTGCTACTTTTGCTACTACCACCACTACTGCTAGTTTTAAAACTAATACTACTACAACTACTCTTATGATTGCAGTTGTTACTATTCCTGTTACTGCTACTAATACTACTACTCCTTCTACTTCTCCTACTAATACTATTATTGCAACAACTGCTATTGCTACTACTACGACTACTATTACTGCTTCTGCTACTGCTAATACTATTGCTACTACTACTAATATTACTCTACTACTACTAGAACTACTACTAATACTACAACTGCTAATACTACCACGGCAACTATTCTTGCTACTGTTACTACTACTATTGTTGCCGCTACAACTACTACTAGTACTACTACTACAACAACAACTACTACTACTTCTATTTATGCTACTACCACTACTACTACTACTATTGCTATTGTTGTCATTGTCGCTACCACTACTACTTCTACTACGACTTCTCGTACTACTACTATTATTGCTATGGCTTCTACATCTTCTTCTGCTACTGTTGCTGCTGCTACTACTACTCCTGCTACTATTGCTACCACTATCACTACTACTACTGTTACAACGACTAGGATTACAACTAATGCAGCTACTCATGCTTCTACTACTACTTTTACTACTACTGCTACTACTACTACTATTATTGCTACCATTACTGCTGCAACCACTTTTACAAGTACTTCTACTACTAGTACTACTATTATAACTACTACTTCTACTACTACTACTTCTACTACTTCTCCCACAATAACAACTACTAATGCTTCACCTACTACTACTGCTGCTACTACTATGACTACGACAACTACTGCTACTGCTCTACAACTGCTACTACCTTTGCTACTTCTAATATTGTGACTGCTGCTGCTGCTGCTACTACGCCTTCTATTACTATAGCTGCTACAACTACTGCCACTACTACTACTACCACTCCTTTTGCTGTTGCTGCTACTACTCCTCCTAATACTACTATTGCTACTACGAGAACTACTACTACTACTGCTGCTGCTGCTGCAACTACTATTACTACTAATACTACAACAATTGCTACTACTTCTGCCACAACTACTACTCCAATGACTACTACTACTAATATTGCTACTCCTATTGCTTTTACCGCTACTACTACTACGTTCACTGCCACTCCTACTACTACACCCGCTACAACAACAACTACTTCTATTGCTACTACTACTGTTACTACTACTGTTACTACTTCTTCTTCTACTAATACTACTACTATTGTTACTGCTACTTCTACTTCTGCAACTACTGTGACTATGACTACTACTACTTCTACTATTGCAATTGCTATTACTGCAACTCTTGCTACTATTATTGCTTCTACTACTATGACTACTACTACTGCTACTATTACTACTGCTGCTCCTACTACTACTAATTCAGCTACTACTACTTGTACTACTTTTGCTACTACTATTATGACTATTACTTCTACTATTACTACCACTACAACAATTACAACAATTACTACTAGTACTAGTACTACTACGATAACTACTATCACTTATGCTTTCGCTACTAGTTCTGATTCTATTACTAGTACTGCTACTACTCTTGCTACTATTACTTCTACTCCTACTACTACTACAACTATTGCTACAACTACTACTACTGCTGCAAATAGGGCTACTACTACTACAACAACTACTACTGGTACTACGACTGCTACTAGTACTACTAGTACTGCTGCTGCTATTACTACTACTACTACTACTATTACAACTACAAATACTACAACAACTTCTACTTTCGTTATAGCTACTGTTGCTGCAACTGCAACTCCTACTACTTCTCCTACTGCTGCTATTACTGCAACTCTTACTACTGCCACTACTGTTGGGGCTACTTCTACTACTACTATTACTACTACTACTACTTCTCCTGCTTCTACTACTACTACTACTACTACTACTATTGCTACTACTGCAACAACTGCTGCTGCTATTGCTACTACCGCTACTACTGCTGCTGCTGTTGCTGCTACTGCTACTACTACTGCTACTACTAATGGTACTACTCCTACTACTACTACAACTACTACTACTACTACTACTACTACTACTGCTACTGCTGCTGCTGCTGCTGCTACTGCTACTGCTACTGCTACTGCTACTGCTACTGCTACTGCTACTGCTACTACTACTACTACTACTACTACTACTACTACTACTACTACTACTACTACTACTACTACTACTACTACTACTACTACTACTACTGCGGTTACTAATACTACTACAACTACTCCTGCTATAACTGCTACTACTACTATTATTATTGTTGCTACAACAACTACTACTACTAATGCTGTTGTTGTTGTTGCTGCAACTAATACTACTACAATTGTTCCTACTACTACTACTAATGCTACTTCTACTACAGCTATTACACTACTACTCCTTCGACTGCTACTACTGCTGCTGCTGCTATAGTTGCTGCTACGGTTACTTCTACTACTGCTAATACTATTACTACTACTGTCACAACTACAAATATTGCTCCTACCACTACTACTATCACTACTACTGCTTCTACTAATGCTTCTACTGCCCCCGTGACTACTACTACTACTACAACTACTTTTACAGCTACTACATTGACTAGTACTACTACTATAACTACTACTGCTACTACTATGACTTTTACTACTACTATTACTACTACTTCCACTTCTGCAACAATAATAACTACAACTAGTTCTCCTTCTACTATGACTTCTTGTACTACTACTACTACTACAACTACTGCTATTGCTACTACTACTACTTCTACTGCTACTACTACTACTGCTGGTGCTGCTGCTGCTACTTCTACTCCTGCTTCTATTGCTACTACTGCTACTACTATGATAGCTACTACTACTGCTACTCCTACTTCTATTACTATGGCTACCACTACCACTACAACTACTACTACAACTAATACTGCCAGTATTACTATGGCTACTACCAATACTACAGCTGCTGCTACTACAACTTTAATTACTTCTACTGCTACTACTACTTCTACCCCTAATACTACAAATACCACAATGGCAAGTACAGCTACTACGACTATTGCTACTACTTCTGCTATTGCTAATGCTCCAACAGCTACAACTACTATTACTACTACTACTACTGCTGCTGCTGCTGCTAATACTACTACAACAGTTTCTACTACTATCACTCCAACTACTACTACTACTACTAATACAACAAATACTGCTTCTTCTACTACTACTGCTTCTTCTACTACTACTACTTCTGCTACTACTACCATAATTACTACTAATACTATTACAACAACAACTACTACTGCTACAACGACTACTACTACGGCTACTAGTACTGTTAGTATGACTGCTACTACTGCTACTCCTACAAGTATTACTACAGCTACACTACTACTATTGCTATTGTAGCCGCTGCTACTACTATTGCTAAACCAATTGCTACTACTACTGCTAGTACTACTACTGTTGCTACTACTACCACTACTACTACTACTAGTAGTACTAAAAATACTACTACTACTTCTGCTACTATTTCTTCTACAACTACGATTCCTCCTACTACTGTTACTACTATTACTACTGCTGCTACTACGCTACTACTACTGCTACTCCTACTAATACTATAATTCCAACTACTACTATTGCTACAACTAGTATTGCTACCACTACTACTATTAGAACAACAACAACTGCTACAACTTCTATTACAACTTCTCCTATTATTGCTACTGCTGCTACTACTTCTGCTATTACTGCTACAACTACTACAATTGCTACTACTACTACGACTGCAACAAATACAACTACAGCAGCTACTACTACTACTGCTAATACTGCTACTACTACTACTTCTACTGCTTCTCCTACTACTACTATTGCTACTTCCACTACTACTAATAGTACTAATAGTACTACTAACACTACTGCTACTACCGCTGCTTCTTCTACTGCCACTACTATTACAACTACTACTACGACTCCCACTGCACCTACTACAACTAATACTACCACAACTCCTACTTTTACTACAACTACAACTTCAGCTACTATAAATAATACTATAACTAATGCTACTACTACTATACTACTACTAATACTAACAGCACTATGTCCACTACAAATACTATGACTACTACTACTTCTACTACCACTATTGCAACTACTTCTTCTACTACTACTGCTGCTGATGCTACTACTACTAATACTGCTGCTGCTACTACGACAACAACTGTTGCTAACACTACTATTGCTAATATCGCTGCTACTACTCTTACTACTACTACTATTACTTATACAATGGCTACTGCTGCTGCTGATACTACAGCTACTACAACTGCAATTGGCGCTACCACAACTACTACCACTACAATTGCTACTACTACTATTGCTACTACTACTACTAGTACTAGTATTACTACTACTACTACTACTATGGCTACTACTACACATAATACTACACTTACTACTACTCCATCTCCTACAAAAATTCGTCTGACAATTCCAACTCTTATTACTACTTCTACTATGACTACAACTGCTACTACTACAACTACTACTACTACTCCTACTGCTGCTGCTACTGCTACTACTCTTACTTCGGCAACTGCTACTACTACTACTACCACTACTACAACTATTTTTGCTACTACTACTTTTACTACGAAAACTACTAATACTGTTACTACTACTACCACTACGACTGCTGCTGCTGCTGCTACCACTCTTGTGACTTGTCCAACTACAACTACTTCTATTACTACTACTGCTGCTACTACTACTATTACTTCTTCTACTACTACTACTACGACTTTTACTATTGCTCCTTATGCAAATATTACTACTACTATTGCTACTACTACTGATACTACTACTACTACTTCTTCTGCTACTAATGCAACTGCTACTACAATAATTATTTCTCATACTACAACTACTACTGCTACTGCTCGAACTACTACTATAGCGACTATTACTACTACTATAAGGGAAACTAATACTACTACTATTCTTGCTGCTACTACTACTACAACTATCATTATTTTACTAATGATACTCCTACTAATAATGTGACTACTACTACTTCAACTTCTACTTTTGCAACTGCTACTCCTACTACTACTGCCACTGCTACTATAACAACTAGTACTACATGTAATACTAGTACAGCAACAACTACTAGCCATACTACTACTTCTCAATTTACTACTACTACTACTACTAATACTACTGGTACTGCTACTGCTACTATTACTATTGCTAATACCACTGGTACTACTACTACTACTACTACTACTACTACTACGATAACTACTACTACTACCACTACGACTACTATTACTAATGCTATTGCTACTACTGCTGCTACTACTATTGATACTACTACTACTCCTCCTCCTTCTACTATTACTACTGCTACAACTACTACTACTCCTATAGCAACTCCTACTGCTATCACTACTAATACTAACACTCCTCCTCCTCCTCCTCCTACTATTAGTAGAAGTAGTAGTACTACTACTACTGCTACTACTACTACTACTACCACTACAGCTACTACAACTACTACTATTACTACTTCTATGCTACTACTAATCGTATTACTAGTACTAAGACTACGACTACTACTTCTACTAATACTACTATTGCCACTATTGCTACTATTGCTGCTACAACAATACTACTACTACTCCTGCTACTACCACTAGTACTACTATAATTTCTACTACAATTACAACTACTAATACTACTCTTACTCCCGCTACTATTGCTACTACTACTACTATTACTACTACTACTACTCCTACTACTACTACTTGTAACGCTCCTCCTACTACTACTACTACTTTTGCTACTACTTATATTATGACTACTACTTCATCTCCTATAATATCTACTACTACTATTACAACAACAACAACAACAACAACAACAACAACTACTACTACTACTACTACTACGACTACTATTACTACTACTACTACTAGTAACACTCCTACTTTTACTACTATAAGAACTATTACTACTATCACTACTTCAATTCCTAGTACTACTACTCCTACTACTACTCTTGCTATGACTACTAATATTCCTACTCCTACTCCAACTCCCACAACTAGTACAAGTACTACAACTACTGCTACCATTACTTCGACAACTACAATTCCTAATACTACTACTACTACTACTACTATTACTACTGCAACAACAACAACTACTACTACTACTACCACAACTATTTCTACTACAACCACTAATACTAATATTACTTCTACTGCTACTGCCGCTACCATAGCTACTAGTACTACTACTCCAACCACTACTAATACTACCACTAATACTCCCACTACTATGAGTGCTGCTACTACTACAACTCTGACTAATACTAATACTACTACTACTCCTTCTACTACCGCTACTACTACTACTCCTACTCCAACTCCTACTGCTACTACTACACCTACTACACCTACTACTGCCACTTCTACTACAACTCCTACTCCTACTGCTATTGCTACTCCTACTGCTACAACTCCTGTGTCTACAACTACTACTACAACTCTTACAACTACTACTCCTACCACAACAACAACTACTACTAGTACTACTACTTCTACTACAACTACTATTGCTACTACTGCAGCTACTACTAACACTACTATTACAACAACTACTACTTCAACTACTACTCATACAACTACTGCTATTCATACTAGAATTACCACTACTTATACTACAACAACAACACCTACAAATAATGCTACAACTACCACTGCTGCCGCAGCTACTGCTACTACTACAAATACAACAACTACTAGTACAACTACTGCTATTACTACTACTAATGCAACTGGTGCTGCTACTACAATGGCTACTACTACTTCTACTACTTCCACTACTACTACTCCTACTACTACTAGTACTACCGCTACTATTCTACTACTACTACTATTACTACTACTACTCCTTCTCCTACAACTGCTACTACAACTACTTCTTGTAGTAGTCCTACAACTACAACAACTTACACTATAACTTCAACTCCTACTCTTACTCCTACTATTACTACTACTACTACTACAACTCCTACAACAACTCCAACTAATACTTCTACTACTACTACTTCAACTACTACTAATACTACTTCTTCTACAACTATTACTACTGTTGCAGGTACTTCTACAACTGCTACAGTTACTTCTACAACTGCAACTTCTACTACTACTACTACTTTTACTAGTATTTCCACAACAACAACAACAACTACTACTACTACTAATACTCCTACTTCTACTTCTGCTACTACTAGCACTCCTCCTCCTACTACTACTACAACAAATCCTACTCCTACTACTAATACAAACCCTACTACTACTACTACTATTACTCCTACTACTACTACTATGACTACCACTACAACAACAACTACGACTACTATTACTATGCTAGTACTCCTACTACTAATATTACTAACCAACAACTACTACTATGCCTAACACACCTACTACTTCTACAACTACTACTACTAGCACTACTCCTGCTACTACTACTACTCCTAACACTCGTACAACTTTAACTACTATTACACCTTCTGCTTCTACTACTACTACACTGCTACTACGACTACTACTACTACAAATACTAGCACTTTTACAACTACTTCTACTAAAACTAATGTTACTACGACTCCTACTACTACCACTACTCCTCTTGCTACTACTGCCACAACTACACGTGCTAATACTACCGATCCAAGCACTCCTACTACTACTACTACTACTACTATAATAACAACTACAATAACTACTACTACTACTGTGACTACTATTACTAAGACTACTATTGCTACTACTACTGCTACTCCTCCTCCCCCTCCTCATCCTCCTCCTCCTCCTCCTACTACTACTACTCCTGCTGCTGCTGCTACTACTACTCAGACTCCTACTGCTACTACTCTGACTAGTACTACCCCTACTCAAACTATGATAACTCCTACTACTACCCCTACTCCAGCTCCTCCTCCTACTACTACTTCTACTATGAGTACAATTGCTAATAATACAACTCCTACAACTACTGGTATGACATCTACTAATCCTACCACTGCTACTACCTATACTACTACTACTACTACTATTTTTCCTATGCCTACTCATATTACTGCTAAAACTACTAATCCTACTACTCCTACTACTACTGCCCCTCCTACTCCCACTCCAACTCCTACTAATACTACAATAATAACTACTACTACTACCTATAGTACTAGTATAATTGTTAACCCTACAACTCCTACTACTACTAGTACTACTACTAATAATACTAACACTACTATTACATCTACTACTACTACTACCACTACTACTTCTACTATTCCTACTCCTACTCCTACTACTGCTACTACTACTACTTCTACTACTTCTATTACTCCAATTGCTATAGCTACTAACACTCCAACACCAACTCACTACTACTACTACTACTACTACTACAACAACAACAACAACTACTACTACTACTACTGCTACAACTACTATTACTACTACTGCTACTACTACTACTAATACTAAAACTGCTACTAGTTCTACTACTACTTCTACTACTACTTCTGTTGCTACTACTGCCACTACACCTACTACTACTTCTACACCTAATATTCCAGCAAATTCTACATCTACCTACTACTCCTAACCCTCCTACAACTTCTATGACTACAACTCCTACTAGTAGTAGAGTAGTTGTAGCATTAGTAGTTGTCCTAGAGTAGCAGTAGTAGGTGTAGTAGTAGTCATAGTAATAGTAGTAGTCATAGTAAAAGTGGTAGTAGTAGTTGTAGTGGTAGTAGTAATAGTTGTAGTTGTAGTAGTAGTCATAGTAGTTGTAGCAGTAGTAGGAGTAGGAGTAGGAGTAGTAGTAGTAAAAGTAGGAGTAGCAGCACTAGTAGTTCTAGTAGCAGAACTAGTTGTAGTAGTACGTGTAGTAGTAGAAGCAGCAGCAGTAGGAGCAGCAGTAGCACCTAAAGTAGCAGCAGCAGTAGTAGTAGAGTTAGTAGTAGTATTTTTAGTCATAGTCGTAGCTTCAGCAGTAGTAATCATTGTAGTATTAGTAGTAATAGCAGCACCAACAGTAATAGTGGTAGTACTAGTAGTTGTAGTTGTACTAGTAGAGTGGTAGTAGCAGTAGTAGTAGGAGTAGGTTTAGGAGGAGTAGTTGTTATAGTAGGGGTAGGAGTATGTGTAGTAGTAGTAGTAGCAGTAGTACAAGAAGGAGTTGGAGCAGTAGTTGCAATAGTAGGCGTAGTAGTAGTAGTAGTATTAGTAGAAGTAGTGCTAGGAATAGTGGTAATAGTAGTAATAGTAGAAGTAGTAGTAGCTGTAGTATCTAATGCAGCAGCAGTAGTAGTAGCTATAGCATCTGATGTAGTAGTAGTACTATTGTTAGTTGTACTAGTAGCAATATAAGTTGGAGTAAGAGTAGTCGTAGAAGTAGTAGCAATTCCAGTAATAGCAGCAGTTGCAATAGCAGTTGTAGTAGAGTAGTTGTACCAGTGGTTGGAGTAGCAGCAGTAGTAGTAGTAGCAGGAGTAGGAGTTGTAGTAGGAGTAGTAGTAGAAGTTGTAATAGTATTTGTTGTAGTAACAATTGTAGTATTAGTAGAAATAGTTGTATTAGTAGTAGAAGTAGTAGTAGTAGTAATAGTAGTATCAGTGGTAGTGGTAGTAGAAGTATTGGAGAAGTAGTAGGAGTAGTAGTACTTACAGTACTAGTAGTTTAAGCAGGAGAATTTGTATTAATTATAGTCATAGTAGTAATAATCGTAGTAGTAGGTGTAGTACCAGAAGCAATAGGAGTAGTAGTTGTAGTCATAGGAGTAGTAGTAGTATTAGTAGTAATAATAGTAGTACTATGAGTAGTAGTAGTTGTTGTAGTAGTAGTAGTGTAGTAGCAGTAGTTGTAGTATTAGCAGTACTAATAGTAGTAGTTGTCAGAGTAGTAGTAATTCAAGTAATAGTAGTTGTAGTAGTAGTGTAGTAGTAGCAGTAGAGGGAGTAGTTATGGTTGAAGTAGTAGTATGAGTAGCAGCAGCATAGTAGCAGCATATATTGCTACTCCTACTACTACTACCACTCCTAACATTGTTACTACTACTACTACTGCTGTTGATGATGCTATTACTACTACTGCTGCTATCAATACTACTACTATTGTTACTACTACTACTACGGTTACTACTACTACTACGACTAATTTTACTACTTCTTCTATTACTACTACTACAACAACAACAACTACTACTACTACAACTACTCCTACTATGGCTACTACTACTGCTACTACTCCTAATACTGGTAGTCTACTACTACCACTTCTAATGCTACTACTACTCTTACTCCAACTCCAACTGCGACTACTGCTCTTACTACTACTACCACTACCACTACTACTACCACACATCCTAATACTATTCCAAATCCTACTTCTACTACTACTACTACTACAACTACTGCTATTAGTACTACTACTACTACTACTACTACTGAGACTACTGCTTCTACTATTATTACTACTCTACTACTACTAATCTTACTACTAGTACTAAGACTACTACTACTACTACTAATACTACTGTTACCATTGTTGCTACTATTGCTGCTACAACTACTACTACAACAACAACTACGACTGCTAATACTACTATAACTACTGCCACAACTTCAACTACTAATACTACTCTTACTCCCACTACTATTGCTACTACTACTACTATTACTACTACTACTCCTACTACTACTACTCCAAGTACTACCACTACTCTTAACACTCCTATGGTTACTACAACTTCTGCTACTGCTTATATTACAACTTCTACTTTGGCTCCTACAATAACTACTACTTCTGCTACTGTTACTACTACAACTACTTTGACTACTACTACTACTGCAACTATTAGTACCACTAGTACTACTGCTACTACTAATGCTATTAGTACCGCAGCTAGTACTACTACCACTACCACTAATATTACTACTACTACTACTACAAGAACTATTACTACTGTGACTGCTTCAATTCCTACTACTATTAGTCCAACTACTACCACTCCTACTACTACTACTACTACTATGACTACTAATACTCCAACTCCTACTCCAACTCCCACTACTACTAAAAGTACTACTACTGCTGCTACCATTAATCCAACAACTACAACTCCTACTACTATTCCTTCTACAACTCCAACTACTACTACTACTATTACCACTGCAACAATAACAACAACTACAACTACAACTACAACTACTTCTACAACTACCACTAATACTATTATTACTTCTGCTGCTACTGCCACTACCACAACTACTAGTACTACTACTAATACTACTACTAATTCTACTAGTACTAATACTTCTACTAGTACTATTACTGCTACTACTACTAGTACTACTACTCCGTTACTACCGCTACTACCAGTACTAATACTACTACTACTACTCCTACCACTACTAATGCTACTACTAATACTCCCACTACTATGACTACTACAACTACTACAACTCTGACTAATACTACTACTACTCCTACGAATACCACTACTGCTATGACTCCTACTCCAACTCCTACCCCTACTACTACATCTACTACTACTACTACAACAACAACAACAACTCCTATTACTACTACTACTGCTACTCCCACTACTACAACTCCTACTACTACAACTACTACTACTACTACCAATACTACTACTTCTACTACTAGTACTACTACTACAACTTCTACTACTACTAATACTATTATTACTATTACTACTATTACTTCTACTACTACTTCAACTAGTAATCTTACAACTACAGCTATTCCTACTAGAACTACTACTACTTATACTATAACTACTACACCTACTACTAACGCTATAACTACCACTGCTGTCGTTGCTACTACTACTACTACATATACAATAACTAGTACTACTGCTACTGTTACTACTGCTAATGCAACTGTTGCTACCACTCCAATGGCTACTACTACTTTTACTACTTCCATTAC
>RXID01022346.1:42571-62250 GCA_005019695.1 Trichopus zeylanicus subsp. travancoricus
ATTAGTAATAATAGTAGTTGTGAGAGCTGTAGTAATAGTTGGAGTAATAGTAGTAATGCCAGTAGAAGTAGTAGTCGTAGTTGTAGTAGTATTATTATTATTACTAGGAGTAATGGTAGCAGTAGTAGCAGATGTAGTAATAGTAGTAGTTGTTATTGTTGTTGTTGTTGTGGTATTCAAAATAGTAATATTTGTAGTAGCAATAGCACGGGCAGCATAGTTGCAGCAGCAGTAGTAGTTGCAGTTGTTTTACTAGTAGTTGCAGTAGTAGCAGTAGTAATCATAGTAGTAGCAAAAGTTGTATTAGCAATATTCGTAACAGTAGTAGTAGCTGCAGTACTGGTAGTAGTTGTAGCAGCAGCAGCAGTAGTAGTAGTAGTAGTAGTCGTAGTAGTAGTTGTAGTAGTAGTCGCAGTAGTAATGGTAGATGTAGTGGTAGACATAGTAGTTGTACTAGTTATTGTAGTAGTAGTACAACTAGTAGTAGTAGTAGTTGCAGTAGTAGCACTAGTAGTTGCCCTGGTGGCAGTAGTAGCACTAATAGTCATAGTGGTAGTAATAGTAGATGTAGTTGGAGTATTAGTAGTAGTAGTAGTACTTGGAGTACTCATAGTAGTACTAGTAGTAGTCGTAGTAGTAGTAGTAGGAATGGTGGTATGAGTAGCTATAGTAGTAGCTATAGTTGTAGAAATAGTAGTAGCAGTCGAAGTAGTAGTTGTAGTCTTCGTAGTAACAGTAGTAGTAGAAGTTATTGTTGCAGTAGTATTAGTCATAAATGTAGTAGTAGTACTTGCAGTAGTAGTAGTTGGATTAGTAGTGGTGGTAATAGTAGTAGTTGTTTTAGTAGTAGGAGTAGCTGTAGTAGTAGTAGGAGTAATAGCTGTAGCAATAGCAGTGGTGGTCGTTGTAGTAGCAGTAGTAATAGTAGTAGTAGTAGCCGTAGTACAAATAGTAGTGGTAGTATTAATAGTAGTAGTAGTAGTTGTTGTTGTTGTTCTTGTAGCAGCAGTAGTAATAGTGGTAGTAGTAGTAGTGGAAGTAGCAGTAGTAGTAGTAGTAGTAGTACCAATAGTAGCAATAGTCATTGCAGTAGTGGCAATAGTAGGAGTAGTAGTGGTTGTTGTAATAGTAGCAGTTGTATTGGTAGTAGTACTAACGGTAGTAGTTGTAGAAGTAGTGGACGTACTAGCTGTAGTAGCAGTAGCAGTAGTTGTAGTAGTTGGAGCAGTAGTTGTAGCAGTTGTAGCTATAGCAATAGTAATAGTGGTAGTAGTACTAGTAAATTTAGCAGTTTGGGTAGCAGTATTTGTAGCAATAGGAGTAGTAGCAGTAGTGGTAGTGGCAATAGCAATAGTGGTAGTGGCAGTAGTGGTAGTAGCAGTAGTAGCGGCAACAACAATACCAGTTGTATTGTAGTAGTAGTAGTTGTTATAGTAGTAGTAGTAGTGGTGGTAGTGGCAATAGCAATAGTTGTAGTAGTGTATTAGTTATAATGGTTGCAGAAGTAGCAGTAGTAGCAGTAGTGGTAGTAGTAGATGCAGCTGTTGTAGTTGCTATAGTAGTAGCAGTAGTAGAAATATGAGTAGTAGTTGCAGTTGTAATAATAGTAGCACTAGTAATAATAGTAGTTATAGAGTAACAGTTGTAGTTGTAGTAATAGCAGTAGTAGTTGAAGCTGCTGTAGTGACAATAGCTGTAGCAGTAGTGGTTGTAGTAATCGTAGTAGTAGTGGCAGTTGTAGTAGCAGTAGTAGTACAAGTTGTAGTAGTAGTTGCTGTTGTAGTAGGAGTAGTAGCAGTAGCAGCAGTGGTAGCAATAGTCGTAGTAGTACTAGTAGTCAATGCAGTAGCAGTAGTAGCAATAGTAGATGTAGTAGTAGTAATAGTAGTAGTTGTTGTTGTTGTAGAAGTAGGATTAGTAATAGTAATAGCAGTTGTAGTAGTGGCAACAACAGTAGCATTGTAGAAGTAGTAGTAGTTGTTGTTATTGCATTTGCAGTAGTCATAGTAGTAGTATTAGTAGTAGTTATAGTAGTAGAAGTAGTAGTGGTAGCTGTAGTAGAAGTGGTAGTAATAGTAGTAGTAGTAGAAGAAGCCACAGCAAATGTAGGAGTAGTATTTGTAGCTATAAAAGTAGTAGTAGTAATAGTAATATTCGTAGAAGTAGTAGTAGTAGTGGTAGTAGTAGTAGTAGTGGTATGGGTAGTAGTAGTAATTGTTGTTGTTGTTGTGGTAGTAGTCATAGTAGTAGTAGTTGTTGTAGTAGTACTTTTAGTAGTAATAGTAGTAGTGCTGAGAGGAGTAGCAGTAGTAGTTGTTGTTGTTGTTGTAGTAGTAGTAGCAGTAGTAGATGTGGTTGTTATTCTGGAAGTTGTAGCAGTTGTAGTAGTAGTAGGAGGAGGAGGAGGCAGAGTCATAGCAGTAGTGGTACGAGTAGTAGCATAAGTAGTAGTAGTGGTCATCGTTGTAGTAGTTGTGGTAGTCATAGTGGTAGTACTATTATTAGTAGCTGTAGTAGTTGTTGTAGTTGTGGTAATGGGAATAGGAGTAGTAGTAGTTGTAGTAATAGTAGTAGTTGCAGCACTAGTAGTAGTAAGAGTAGTAGGATAGTACTAGTAGTAGTTGTTTTAGTAGTAGTAGTAGTAGTAGTAGTAGTAGGAGTAGTAGTGGTAGTAATAGTAGTAGTAGTTGTGGTAGTAGTAGTAGTTGTTGTTGTTGTTGTTGTTGTTGTGGCAGTTGTAATAATAATAGTAGTAGTAGTGGCCATAGTAGCAATAGTAATAGCAGTAGTGGAAGTAGTAGTAGTGGTTGTAGTAGTAATCATAGTAGTTGACGTAGAAGTATGAGGCGTACTATTAGCAGTAATAGTTGTAGAATTCGTAGTAGTTATTATTTTAGTGGTAGAAGTAGTAGTATTAGTACTAGTAGGACTCATAATAGTAGTAACAGTTGTAGCCATAACAGTAGGAGCACTGGTGGTAGTAGCAGCCTTAGTAGTATTACTAGTAGTAGCTATAGTAGCAGCAGTAGTATCTGTGGTCGTAGTAGCTATGGTGGTTGTTGTAGTAGTAGAATTAGTAGTGGTATTAGTATAATAAATAGTAGTAGTAACAGTAGTAGTAGTAGTAGTAGCAGTTGTATAAATTATAGTATTATTAGCAATAGTTGAAGAAGGAGTAGTAGTAGTAGTTGCAGCAGCAATACTAGTAGTCATAGTAGTAGTAGTTATAACAGTAGTAGCTATTGCAGCAGCAGTAAGAGGGGTAGTATTAGCTATAGTCGTCGTAGTAGCAGTTGTAGTAGTAGTTGTTGTTGCGGTAACAGAAGTAATAGTTGCAAAAGTAGCAGCGGTTGTAGTAGTGGTAGTAGCAGTAGCGGATGTACTAGCTGTAGTAATAGTGGTAGTAGCAGAAGCAGAAGTAGTAGCATTTGTATAAGCAGTAGCAGTAGTTGCAGTAGTACCTGTAGTAGCTGTAGCAGTTGTAGCATTAGCAGAAGTAACAGTGGTGGTGGTGGTAGTAGTAGTAGTTGTTGTCGTTGTTTTAGTAGTAGTGCTAGTAGTAGTTGTAGCAGTACTAGCTGTCTTAGTAGTTGTTGTTGCTGTAGTAGTAGTAGTTGTTGTAGAAGCAGTAAGATTTGTAGATGTAGCTATAATAGTATTAGCAGTAGTAGCCGTTGCAATAGTCGTAGCAATGGCAGCAGTAGTAGTAGCTATCGTAGCAATAGTAGTTGACGTAGAAGTATGAGGCGTACTATTAGCAGTAATAGTTGTAGAATTAGTAGTAGTTATTGTTTTAGTGGTAGAAGTAGTAGTATTAGTACTAGTAGGACTCATAATAGTAGTAACAGTTGTAGCCATAACAGTAGGAGCACCGGTGGTAGTAGCAGCCTTAGTAGTATTACTAGTAGTAGCTGTAGTAGCAGCAGTAGTATCTGTGGTCGTAGTAGCTGTAGTGGTTGTTGTAGTAGTAGAATTAGTAGCGGTATTAGTATGATAAATAGTAGTAGTAACAGTAGCAGCAGTAGTAGTAGTAGTTGTATAAATTATAGTATTGTTAGCAGTAGTTGAAGAAGGAGTAGTAGTAGTAGTTGCAGCAGCAATACTAGTAGTCATAGTAGTAGTAGTTGTAGCAGTAGTAGCTATTGCAGCAGCAGTAATAGGGGTAGTATTAGCTATAGTCGTCATAGTAGCAGTTGTAGTTGTAGTTGTTGTTGCGGTAACAGTAGTAATAGTTGCAAATGTAGCAGCGGTTGTAGTAGTGGTAGTAGCAGTAGCGGATGTACTAGCTGTAGTAATAGTGGTAGTAGCAGAAGCGGAAGTAGTAGCATTTGTAGAAGCAGTAGCAGTAGTTGCAGTAGTACCTGTAGTAGCTGTAGTAGTTGTAGCATTAGCAGTAGTAACAGTGGTGGTGGTGGTAGTAGTAGTAGTTGTTGTTGTTGTTTTAGTAGTAGTGCTAGTAGTAGTTGTAGCAGTACTAGTTGTCGTAGTAGTTGTTGTTGCTGTAGTAGTAGTAGTTGTTGTAGAAGTAGTAAGATTTGTAGATGTAGCTATAATAGTATTAGCAGTAGTAGCCGTTGCAATAGTCGTAGCAATGGCAGCAGTAGTAGTAGCTATCGTAGCAATAGTAGTTGACGTAGAAGTATGAGGCATACTATTAGCAGTAATAGTTGTAGAATTAGTAGTAGTTATTGTTTTAGTGGTAGAAGTAGTAGTATTACTACTAGTAGGACTCATAATAGTAGTAACAGTTGTATCCATAACAGTAGGAGCACCGGTGGTAGTAGCAGCCTTAGTAGTATTACTATTAGTAGCTGTAGTAGTAGCAGTAGTATCTGTGGTCGTAGTAGCTATAGTGGTTGTTGTAGTAGTAGAATTAGTAGCGGTATTAGTATAATAAATAGTAGTAGTAACAGTAGCAGTAGTAGTAGTAGCAGTTGTATAAATTATAGTATTATTAGCAATAGTTGAAGAAGGAGTAGTAGTAGTTGTTGCAGCAGCAATGCTAGTAGTCATAGTAGTAGTAGTTGTAGCAGTAGTAGCTATTGCAGCAGCAGTAATATGGGTAGTATTAGCTATAGTCGTCGTAGTAGCAGTTGTAGTAGTAGTTATTGTTGCGGTAACAGTAGTAATAGTTGCAAAAGTAGCAGCGGTTGTAGTAGTGGTAGTAGCAGTAGCGGATGTACTAGCTGTAGTAATAGTGGTAGTAGCAGAAGCGGAAGTAGTAGCATTTGTAGAAGCAGTAGCAATAGTTGCAGTAGTACCAGTAGTAGCTGTAGCAGTTGTAGCATTAGCAGTAGTAACAGTGGTGGTGGTGGTAGTAGTAGTAGTTGTTGTTATTGTTTTAGTAGTAGTGCTAGTATTAGTTGTAGCAGTACTAGCTGTCGTGGTAGTTGTTGTTGCTGTAGTAGTAGTAGTTATTGTAGAAGTAGTAAGATTTGTAGATGTAGCTATAATAGTAGTAGCAGTAGTAGCCGTTGCAATAGTCGTAGCAATGGCTGCAGTAGTAGTAGCTGTCGTAGCAATAGTAGAAGTAATAGCAATAGAAATAGTAGTAGTAGTTGTAATAGTAGTAGCAGCTATAGTATTAGTTGGAGTTGCAGTAGTAGTAGTTGCAAAATTAGTAATAGTACTAATAGAAGTAGGCGAAATAGTAGTAGTAGTAGCAGAACTAGGAGTAGTAGTGGCAGAAGTAGTAGTCATGATAGTAGTAGCAACAGCAGTAGAAGTAGTAGTAGCAGCTGCAGCAGCAGTAGTAGTAATAATAAATATAATTATTATAATAGTCGTAGGAGTAATAGTAGTAGCAGTAGTAGAAGGAGAAGTAGTTGTAGTAGTAGTAGGAGTAGTAGTAGCTGTTGCAGCAGCAATAGCAATAGTAGTAGTAGTAGCAATAATACTTGCGGAAGTAGTAGTAGTAGCAACAATAGTAGTAGTAGCAGTTCTAGCATGTAGTAGCAATAGTAGTAATAGGAGTTGTAGTGGTAGCAGCAGTAGTAGCCGTAATTGTAGTAGTTGCAGTGGTAGTGGTAGTAGTAGCAGTAGTAGCAGTGGTAGTAGTAGTAGTAGCAGTAGTAGTAGCAGAAGTAGTAATAGGAGTTGTAGTGGTAGTAGTAGTAGTAGTAGTGATAAAAGTAGTATTAGTAGTATTAGGAGATGTACTAGTGTTACGAGTAACCATAATAGTAGTAGAAATAGTAGTAGTAGTAGTAGTAGTAGTAGTGGCAGTAGTCGTAGTAATAGTAATAGTAGTAGTAGTAGAATTAGTGGATTAGTAGCCGTAATTTTAGTAGTAGTAGTAGTAGTAGTAGTAGTAATAATAATAGTAGCAGTGGTAGCAAAAGTTGCAGTAGTAGTAGCAGTTGTGGTAGTAGAAGTAGTAGCAGCAGCAGAAGTAGTAACAGTAGTAGTAGCAGCAGCAGTAGTAGTAGTTACCGTAGTAGTAGTAGTAGTCACAGTAGCAGCAGCAACAGCAACAGCAAGAGTATTAGTCACTTTCATAGTAGTGTAATAGCAGCAGTAGTATTATCAGTAGTAGTAGTAGTTACCGTAGTAGTATTAGTAGTCGCAGTAGCAGCAGCAACAGTAACAACAATAGTATTAGTCACTTTCATAGTAGTGTAATAGCCGCAGTAGTATTATCATTAGTAGAAGCAGCAGAAGTAGTAACAGTAGTAGTGGCAGCAGCAGTAGTAGTTACCGTAGTAGTAGTAGTGTCGCAGTAGAAGCAGCAACAGCAACAGCAATAGTATTAGTCACTTTCATAGTAGTGTAGTAGCAGCACTAGTATTATCAGTAGTAGTAGTAGTTACCATAGTAGTAGTAGTAGTAACAGTAGCAGCAGCAACAGCAACAACAATATTATTAGTCACTTTCATAGTAGTGTAATAGCAGCAGTAGTATTATCAGTAGTAGCAGCAACAGTTGTAGTAGCAATAGTATCCATCTTAGTAGTAGTAGTGGTGAAGGTGGTAGTAGTTGTAGTACTAGTAGTCGTAGTAGTATTGGAAGTAGTAGTCGTAGTAGTAGTAGTAGTAGCAGCAGCAGCAGCAGTAGTAGCATAAGTTGCAGTAGTAGTAGCAGTTGTTGTAGTAGAAATAGTAGCAGCAGCAGAAGTAGCAACAGTTGTAGTAGCAGTAGTAGTAGTAGTAGTTACCATAGTAGTAGTAGTAGTAGCAGTAGCAACATCAACAATAATAGTATTAGTCACTTTCATAGTAGTGTAATAGCAGCAGTAGTATTATCAGTAGTAGCAGCAATAGTTGTAGTAGCAGTAGTACCCATATTAGTAGTAGTAGTGGTGGAGGTGGTAGTAGTTGTAGTACTAGTAGTCGTAGTAGTATTAGAAGTGGGAGTAGTAGGAGTAGTAGTTGGAGTAGTATTAGTTGGAGAAGCAGATATAGGATTAGTAGTTCTCATAGTTGTAGAAGCATTAGTAGCAGAAATAGTAGTAGTAAGAGTTGTTGTAGTAGTAGTAGTAGTAGTAATAGTAGCAGTAGTAGTAGTAAGAGTTGTTGTAGTAATAGTAGTAGTAGTAATAGTAGCAGTAGTAGTAGTAGTTGCAGTAGTGATAGTTGTAATAGTAGCGATAGGAGTAGTGGTAGTAGCAGTAATAGCAGTAGTAGTTATAGTATTAGTAGTTTTAATAGTTGGGTTAGTAGTAGTACTTCTTGTAGTAGCTGTAGTTGTAGCACTAGGAGTTGTACTAGGAGAACTAGTAGTAGTAGCAATTGTAGTAATAGTTAAAGAAGTAGTTGTTGTAGTAGTAGTAGCAGTAGCAATTGCCGTTGTAGTAGCAGCCGTATTCGTCGATGTACTTGTTGCTATAGTGGCAGTACCAATAGCGACATCAGCAGTAGTAGTTGTAGCAGTAGCAACAGCAGTAGCAATAGTAGTAGTAGAAGTCGTAGTAGCAGCAGCAGCAGTAATGGTAGTAGTTGCTGCAGTAGTAGCAGTAGCAATAGTACTAGTAGTAGCTGTAGTAGCAGCAGCAGTAGTGGTTGTAGTAGCCGCAGTAGTAGTAGCAGAAGAAGGTGTAGTAGTCGTAATGGCATTAGTATTAGTAGAAGTAGCAGAGCAGCAGTAGTGGTAGTAGTTATAGTTATAGGAGTAGTAGTAGTAGAACTCTTGATAGTAGTAGCAGTAGCTGTAGTAGTAGCAGCAGTCCTAGTAGTAGTAGTTGTAGTATTAGTGGTACTTGTAGTAGTAGCTGTAGTTGTAGCAGTAGGAGAAGTAGTTTTAGTAGTAGTAGTAGAAGTAGTAGTAGTCGCAGTTATAAGAGTAGCAGTAGTTGTAGTGGTAGTAGTAGCAGTCGCAATAGGATTAGCACTTGTAGCAGTTGCAGTCATTGTAGTAGTGATAGTACTTGGAGTAGTTGTAGCTGTAGTGAATAGTAGTAGAAGTTGTAGCAGTCATGGTTGTGGAAGTGGAAGTAGCAGATGTAGCTCGTGGTAGCAAATGTACTTGGAGTAGCAGTGATAGTAGTGTTAGTAGGAATAGTAGTAGTAGTACTTCTAGTAGCAGTCGTAGTAATACTAGTATTAGCTATAGTATTAGCAACCCGTAGTTGCAGAAGCAGTCGTAGTAGCAGTCATAGTAGTAGTAGTAGCAAAAGTAGTATTGGTACTAGTAGGAATAGTAGTCGAAGTAGTAGTATTCGTAGTAGTAGTAGTAATAATAGTAGTAGTAGTGGTCGTAGTACTAGTAATAGTAGTAATACTAGTAGTGGTCGTAGTAGTAGTAATAGTAGTAATATTAGTAGTAGCAGAAGTATCAATAGCAACTGTAGTGTTAGTCGGAGTAGTAGTAGCAGAAGTCTCAATAATAATACTAATAGGAGAAGTCATTGTAGAAGCATCAGAAGTAGCAGTAATAGTAGTAGTATTAGAAGTAGCTGCAACAGTTTTAGTGGTCATGGCAATAGTATAAATTGTAGCAATAGTAGTAGCAATAGTAGCGGCAATTTTTGTAGTAGTTGTAGTGGCAACTGCAACTGTAGTAGTAGGCTAGTAGTAGTTGTCGTCGTAGCAGTAGCAATAGTAGCATTGTAGTAGCGGCAATATCAACAGTACTAGTAGTGTAATTGTAGTAGTTGTTATAGAAGTAGCAGTAGCAGCTGTAGTGGTAGTAGTAAGAATAGCAGTAGCAGCAGTAGCGATAGCAGTAGCAGAAGTAGTAAAAGTTGGAGAAGTGGTAGTGGCAACAACAATAGTAGTAGTGGTGGTAGTAGTAACAGTTGTAGTAGTAGTTGTTGTTGTTGTCATAGTAGTAGAAGTAGTAGCAGCAGTAGTTGCGGTAGTACCAATAGTAGTAGTAGAAGTTATACTAGGTGTAGCAGTTGTAACAGTTATAGCAGTAGCAGAAATAGTTGTAGTAGTAGTAGTTGTTGTTGTTGTTGTTGTTGTTGTTGTAATATTAGCATCAGTAGCAATAGTTGTACTTGTAACAGTAGTAGTAATAGGAGTAGTAGTACTTGTTGCAGAAGTAGAAGTGGTGGTAGTAGTAGTATTAGTAGTTCAAGCAGAAGTAATAGAAGTAGTAGTCGTCATAGTAGTGGTGGAAGGAGAAGCAGTAGTAGGACCAGCGGTAGTAGTACTAGCAGAATTAGTAGTTATAGTAGTAGCAGCAGTAGTAGTAATAATAGTAGTAGTATTAGAAGCAGCGGTAGTAGCCGTTGTAGTAGTAGTAGCAGTAACAGCAGTAGTAACAGTAGTAGTAGTAGCAGCAGCAGCGGTAGTAACAGTAATAGTAGTAGCAATAGTGGTAGTGGTAGTTGTAGTAGTAGCAGTAGTTGAAGTAGCAGTGATTATAGCATTAGTAGTGGTATTAGTATTAGAAGTAGTAGTGGTAGCTAGAGTAGTTGTAGTAGTTGTAGTAGTAGTAGTTGTAGTCGTAGTACTAATAGTAGTAGTCATAGTAGTAGCAGTATTAATAGTAGTAGATGCAGTAGTAGTAGTAGTTGTAGTAGTAGGTAGTAACAGTAGTAGTAGTAGTAGTCATAGTAGTAGCAGTATTCGTCGTTGCAGTAGTAGAAGTAGCGGCAGTAGTATTAGTAGTAGTAGTAGTGGTAGTAGTTTTAGTAGTAGTAGTAGTAGGAGTAGTAGTGGTAGTTGTAGTCATGGTCATAATAGTAGTAGTAGTTGTAGTTGTGGCAGTATTTATTATGCTAGTTGTTGTAGTTGGAGAGGCAGTAGTAGTAGTGGGAGTAGTTGTCCGAGTAGTAGTTTTAGTAGCAATAGTGATTATAGTACTAATATTGGCATTAGTAGCATGAGTATTAGTGGGAGAAGTAGTAGCTATTGTAGCAGTAGTTGCAATAGTTGTAACAGCAGTAATAGTAGTTGGAAGTAGTAGTAATAGAAGTAGTTGTTGTTGTTGTAGTAGTAGTAGTAGCAATGGTAGTAGTTGCAGAAGTAATAGTAGTAGTAAAGGTGATATGTAGTAGTTGAAGGAGTTGTAGTAATAGTAGTAGTAGAAGTAGTAGTTGAAGTAGTAGTAGCAGTAGTCATTTTGTCGGTTGTAGAAGTAGTAGTAGTAGCAATAGTAATAGTCATAATAGTAGGAGCAGTATCAATAGTAGTAGCAAAAGTAGTAGTAGTAGCACTAGTCGTAATAGTAGTTGTAGCAGCAGCAGTAGTAGTCGTAGCAATAGAAGCAATAGTAGCAGTAGTAGCAGTAACAATACTAGCAGCAGTAGTAGTAGTAGCAATACTAGTAGTTGTAGTGGCAGTAATAGTCATAGTAGAAGTAACTATAGCAGCAGCAACAGTAGTTAGAGTAGTAGTGGTACTTGTAGTAGTATTAATAATAGTAGTAGTTGTTGTGGAAGTAGTAATGGTAGTAATAGTGGTAGTAGTGGTTGTAATAGTGGTAGTAGTAGTAGTCATAGTAGTAGTAGTAGTAGTAGTAGAAGAAGAAGAAGTTGTAGGTGTGGGACTTTGAGTCAGAATAGGTGTTGTATTGGGTGTAGTAGTAGTTTGTGTAAGGTTAATTGTAGTAGCAGTTGTAGTAGTAGTGGTAGTAGTAGTTATGGTAGTAGCAGTAGTAGTAGTTGCCACAGTAGTAGTAGTTGTAGTAGAAGTAGCAGCAACAGCAGTAGCTGTGCTCGTAGCAGTAGTTGTTGTAGCAGCAGCAATTGCGGTAGCTGTAGTAGAAGTATTAGTAGTATTAGTAGTAGTAGTAATAGTAGTAGTTGTATTGGTTGTACTAGTTATAGTAGTAGTAGTAGTAGTTATACTAGTATTAGTAGTAGTAGTCATAGTAGTAGTAGAAGTAGTAGTAGTTGTTGTTGTTATTGTAGTAATAGTGTCAGAAGTGGTAGCAGCTGTAGTTGTAGTATTAGCAGTAGCAGTAGTTATTGCGTTAGTTGTAGCAGTTATAGTAGTGGTAGTAGCAGCAGTCATAGCTGAAGTTGAAGTAGCAGTTGTAGTAATAGTTGTAGTAGCAGCAGCAGCAGTGGTTATATTAGTGGTAATAAAAGAAGAAGAAGTAGTAGTAGTAGTAGCAATAGTTGTATTTGCAGTAGCAGTAGTTGTTGCCTTAGTTGTAGCAGCAGCAGTAGTAATAGTAATACTCGTTGTGGTAGTAGTAGTAGTAGTTGTAGCATTAGTACTAATAGTAGTAGTAGTATTAGTAATGGTAGTAGTAGTGGTAGTAGTAGTAGTAGCAGTAGTAAAAGTAGTAGTAGTCGCTTTTGTTCTTGTTGTTGTTATAGTAGTAGTAGCAGTAGAAGCTGTTGTTGTTATTGTTGTAGTTGTTGTAGTAGTTGCAGTTGTGGTTGTTGTAGTTGTGTTAGTAGTTGTAGTAGTAGTAGTAGTAGCAGTAGAAGTAACAGCAGTAGTAATAAAAGCAGTGTTAGCGGTATTAGTAGTATTAGGAGAAGTAGTAGTGACTCCAGTAACTGTTATACTAGTAGTGGCAGTAGTAGCAGTAGTTGCAGTAGTTGTAGGAGGAGAAGGAGTAGCAATCGTTGTAATAATATGATAAGTTGTAGTAGTTGTAGTAGTAGTAGTAGTTGTAGAAGTAGTAGTAGAAGTAGCAGTTGCAGTAGTAGCAGTAGTAGCAGTAGTAGTAATAGTAGTAGTGCTAGAATAAGTAGTATTAGTACCTCCAGTAGCAGTATTAGTAGTAGTTGTAGTAGTAGTAGCAGTGGCAATTAAAGTTGCTATAGTAGTAAATGTAGATGAAGTAGCAGTAGTAGTAGTAGCAGCAGCAGCAGCAGTGTCAGCAACAACAGTAGTTGTAGCAGTACTAGTCACTGTCATAGTAGCAGTAATAGTAGCAATAGTATTATCGGTCGTAGCATTAGCAGTTGTAGCAGTGATTGTGGCCGTAGTAGTAGCAGCAACAGTAGTAGTAATAGTTGTGGTCGTAGTAGTAGTAGTAGTTGTAGAAATAATAGAAGTAGTATTAGTATTAGTAGTAGTTATTGTAGTGGGAGTAAGAGTAGGTGTAGTAGTTTGAGAAATATTAGTTGGAGTAGTGGTTGCTAAAGTAGGAGTAGGATTAGTTGTAGTTGTGGTAGTAGAAGCAGTTGTAGCAGAAATAGTAGAAGTTGTTGTTGTTGTTGTTGTAGTAGTATAGTAGCAGAAGTAGTAGTAGTTATAGTAGCGGCCGTCGTAGCAATAGCAGTCGTAGTATTAGTAGTAGTAATAGTAGTAGCAGTAGTAGCAGTAGTAGTTGTTGTTGTCATAGTAGTTGCCACAGTAGCAATAATAGGAGCAGCAGCAGTAGTACTATTAGTAAGTTTAGTAGTTGGGGCAGTAGTAGCAATACTGGTAGTAGGAGTAGTAGCTACAGTTGTAATAGTACTATTAGAAGTAATAGCAGTAGTTGTGGCAGTTGTACTAGTAGCTAAAACAACAGCTATTATTGTTGCTGCAGTACTTGTAGAAGTAGTGGTTGGTGTAGTAGTAGTAGCAATAGTGATATTAGTAGTAGTTGTGGTATGGAAGGCAATAGTAGTAGCAGAAGTAGCAGCAGTAGATGTAGTAGTTGTTGTACTTCTAATAGCTATAATAGTAGTAGCAGTGGTAGCAACAGAAGTAGTGGTAGTAGTAGTAGTAGTAGTAGTAGTAGTAGGAGAAGTAGTAGTAATAGTAGCCCAAGAAGGTGTAGTAGTAGTAGTAGTAGTAGGAGTAGCAGTAGTTATAGCAGTAGTAGTAATAGTGGAGTAGTAGTAGTAGTAGTAGTAGTAGTAGTAGTAGTAGCAGCAGTAGTAGCAGTTGTTATTGCAGTAGTAGCAGCCACAGCTATAGTAGTAGCAGTAGTCCTAGTAGTTGTTGTAGCAGTAGTGTGGTACTAGTAGTATTAGCCGCAGTAGTAGTAGAAGGAGAAGTAGTTGCAGTAGTAGTAGTACTAGTAGTAGTAGTAGCATTAGCAGCAGTAGTAGTAGTAGGAGTAGCAGCAGCAACATTAGTAGTAGCAGTGATAGTAGTTGTAGTAGTTGTAGCAGAAGTAGCGGTTGCAGCGGTAGCGATAGTATTAGTAGTAGTTGCAGTAGTAATATTAGTAAAAGTTGTAGCAGTCGTGGTAGTGGATGTAGCAGTGGTAATAGGAGCTCATAGTAGTAGATGAAGTTGTAGTAGCCGTCATAGTAGTAGTAGTTGTTGTAGTAGTTGCAATAGTTGTATGAATAGTTATTGAAGTAGCACTAGTAGCAATACAAGTAGTAGCAGTAGTATTAGGGGCAACATTAGCATTAATCGGAGTAGTTGTTACTGTAGTAGTAGTGGTACTAGCAATAGTAATATTATTAGTGGAAGTAGTAGTGGTAGCTGTAGCAGTAGGAGTAGCAGTAGTTGTAGTAGTATTAGTAGTAGCTATAGCAGTTGTAATGGTAGTAGGAGTAGTAGAAGTTGTAGAAGTAGTAGTAGCAGTACTTGAAGCAATTATTGTAGTTATTGCAGTAGCAGCGGCAACAACAATTGCAGGAGTAGTGTAGTAGTAGTTGTTGTTGTTGCAGTAGTAGTAGTTTCAGCAGTAGTAGCGGCAATAGCAACGGTAATAGTAGTCTAGTAGTAGTAGACGTAGTTGTAGTCATCGTAGTAGCTGTAATAATAGTAGTAATCACACATGTAGTAGTAGCAGTAGTGGTAGCAAAAGTAGTAGAAGTTGGAGAAGAAGTAGTAGCAGTTGTAATAATAGCAGTAGTAGTAGTTATAGCAGCAATAGTAGCAATAGCAGTAGCAGTAGTGGCAGTAGTAATCGTAGTAACAGTTGTAGTAGTAATAGTAGTAGTAGTTGTTGTTGTGGTAGCAATAGCAGTAGTAGTATTAGTAGTAGTAGTTGAAGCAGAACCAGAAGTGGTAGTCGGAGTAGTAGCACCAACAACAGCAGTAGTAGTAGTAGTCGGTGTTACATTAGTACTAGTAGTCGTAGTAGTAGCAGTGGCAGAAGTAGTTGTAGTGGCAGTAGTAGTATTAGTAGTAGTTGTTGTAGCAATCGTAGTTGTTGTTGTAGTAGTGGTAGCAATTGTAGTGGTGGTAGTAGTAGTAGTGGTAGTAGTCGTAGTGGTGGTAGTAGTAGTGGTGGTCGTTGTTGTTGTTCTAGTCGTTGTTGTAGTAGTTGTAGTTGTAGTAGTATTGGTAGTAGGAGTAGTAGTTGCTGTTTAGGTAGTTGTGGTAGTAGTCATAGTAGGAGTAGCGGCAGCAGCAGCAGTAGTAGTAGTCATAACAATAGAGGTAGTAGCAGTAGTAGTAATAGTAGTTGTAGTAGTAGTTGTAATGGGGGTATAAGTAGTAGTAGTTGTTGTAGTAGCAACAATAGTAACAGTAGTGGTAGTAGTAGGAGTAGTAGTAGCAGTAGTGCAGTTGTAGCAATACTAATAACAGTAGTAGTCGGGCGAGGAGTAGTAGTAGTAGTCATAGTAGTACTAATAGTAGTAGTAGTCGCAGCTGTAGTGGCAGTAGCAGTAGCAGTAATAGTGGTGGTGGTGGTAGTAGTAGTAGTAGTAGTAGTTGAAGTACTAGTACTAGTAGTGCTAGTAGTGCTAGTTATACTAGTAGAAGTTATAATAGTAGCAGTAGCAGTAGCAGTAGTACTCAAAGTAGTACTTGTAGTAGTAGTATTAGTAGTAGTAGTAGTAGTAGTAGTAGTAGTAGTAGTAGTAGTAGTAATAGTCGTAGTAGTTGGAGGGGTAGCAGCAGTGGTAGCAGCAGCAGCAGTAGTAGCAGCAGTAGCAGTTGCGACAGTATTTGTTGTAGCAGCTGCTACAATGGAAGTAGCAGTAGTTATTCTTGTTGTTGTAGTAGAAGTCACAGGAGTAGTAGTAGTAGTTGCTGTAGTGGTGGTAGTGGTGGTGGTGGTGGTGGTAGTAGTAGTAGTAGTAGAAATAGTAGTAGTACATGTAGTAGTAATAGTAGTCACAGTAGTAGTTGTAGTACAAGTAGAGGCAGCAGGTGTAGTAGTAGTAGTAGAAGTAGTACTACTAGGAGTTGAAGTTATGGTAGTGGTAGAAGAAGTAGTAGTAGTGGTAGTTATTGTAGTTGTAGTTGTAGTAGTAGTAGATCTAGTAGCCATAGTAGCAGAAGGAGTAGTAGTTGGAGTAGTTGTAGAAGTAGAACTATTGGTAATAGTTGTACGAGTTGCCTTAGTAATAGTAGTAGGAGTAGCTATAGAAGTCATAGCGATAGGAGTTGCTGTAATTGTTGTTGTTGTAGTAGTTGTAGTAGTAGTAGTAGCTGTAGTAGTAGAAATAGAAGTAGCAGGAGTGGTAGTAGTAGTACTAGTAGTAGTACTAGTAGTAGTAGTTGTTGTTGTTGTTGTTGTAGCAATAGTTTTACTAGTAGTAGTAGCAGAAGTAGTAGTAGTACAAGTAACAGTAGTATTAGTAGTAGTATTAGTAGTAGTAGTAGTAGTAGTAGTAGTAGTAGTAGTAGTAGTAGTAGCAGTAGCAGTTATTGCTGTTGTTGTATTAGAAGTAGTACTAGTACATGTAGTAGTATATTAGTGGCAGTGGAAGTTGTAGTAGAAGTGGAAGCAGCAGCTGTAGTAATAGTGGTAGAAGTAGTACTACTACGAGTTGAAGTTACTGTAGTGGTAGATGAAGTAGTAGTAGTGGTAGTTATTGTAGTTGTAGTTGTAGTAGTAGTAGAAGTAGTAGCCGTAGTAGCAGAAGGAGTAGTAGTATTAGTAGTAGGAGTAGTTGTAGTAGTAGAAATAGTTGTATTAGTAGTAGGAGTAGTTGTAGTAGTAGAAATATTGGTAGTAGTTGTAGGAGTAGCTATAGTAGTTGTAGCAATAAGAGTTGTGGTAATAGTTATTGTTGTAGTTGTTGTAATAGCAGTAGTAGTAGCTATAGTAGTAGAAATAGTAGTAGCAGGAGTGGTAGTAGTTGTACTAGCTGTAGTACTAGTTGTTGTTGTTCTTGTTGCAGCAATAATTGTCCTAGTAGTAGTAGTTGAAGTAGTAGTAGTACAAGTAACAATAGTAGAAGTAGTAGTAGTAGTAGCAATAGTAGAAGTAGTAGTAGTAGTAGTGGTAGTAGTTGTAGTAGTAGTAGTGGTAGAATTAGTAGTAGTAGTAACAGCAGCAGTAGTACGAGTACAGGTGGTAGTAATCATAGTAATTGTGCTAGTTGTAGTAGTGGTACTAGTACTTGCAGTAGTAGTTCCAGTAGTAGTGCTAGTACTAGTAGTAGTTGTAGTAGGAGTAGTAGTAATAATTGTAGTTATAGTTGTGCTAGTAGTGGTGGTAGAAGTAGTAGTAATAGTAGTAGTAATAGTAGTAGTAGCAGTAGTAGTAGTACTAGTAGTACTAGTAGTAGAAGTAGTAGTAGTACTCATAACAGTAGTAGTAATAGTAGTAGTAATAATAGTACTAGTAGTAGATGTAGTAGTAGTACTAGTAGTAGATGTAGTAGTAGTACTAGTAACAGTAGTAGTAGTAGTAGTAGTAGTAGTAGTAGTAGTAGCAATAGTAGTAGTAGTAATAGTAGTAGTAATAGCAGCAGTAGTAGTAATAGTAGTAGTGGTCGTAGCAATAGTAGCAGTGGTAGGTGTGGTTGCTGTTGTAGTAGTTTTAGTAGTAGTAGTAATAGTTGTAGTAGTAGTAGTAATAGTAGTTGTAGTAGTAGTCATGGTAGTAACAGTAATAGTAGTAGTTGTAGCAATAGTAGCAATGGTAGTAGTAGTAGTGGTAGTAGTATGTGTAATGGTAGTAGTAGAAGTAGTAGTAGGGGTAGTAGTGGTTATTGCAATAGTTGTAGTTGCAATAGTTGTAGTAGTTGTTGTTGTTGTTGTAATAGTATTGGTAGTAGCAGGAGCAGTAGTAATAGTAGTAGTGGAAGTAGTAATAGTAATAATTCTGAGTCATAGTAGTAGTAGTAGTGCTGATAATAGTAGTTGAAGTAGGTGTATTACAAGTACTACTAGTAGTAGTGATAATACTAGAAGTAGTAGTAGTTATAGTTGTAGTAGTAGACGAAGTTGCAATAGTAGTAGTAGAAATAGTAATAGCACCAGTAATAGTAGAAGCAGTTGTAGTAGTAGTACCAGTTGTTGCAGCTGTGCTAGTAGTTGTAATAGTAGTAGTAGTAGTTGTTGTTGTAGAGTAGTAGTAGTCAATGTAGTAGTATTATTAGTGGTAGTAGTAGTAGAAGTAGTAGTTGTTGTTGTAGTAGTAGTAGGAGTAGTCGTAATAGCAATATTAGTAGTAGTAATAGTAGTAGTAGTATTAGGAGTAGCAATAATCGTAGTAGTAGAAGTAGTCGGGTGGTAGTAGTAGTTTTTCTACTATAAGTAGTAACAGTAGTAGCAGTAGCAGTAGTCGTAGGAGTAGTAGTCATAGCAATAGGAGTTGTAGTTGTTGTTGTTGTGGTAATAGTGTGGCAGTAGCAGTGGAAATAGTAGTAGTTGCAGTATAGTAGTAGAAGTAGTAGTAGTAGAAATAGTTGTTGTGGTTGTAGGAGTAGTAGTAGAAGTCGTAATAGTAGTAGTGGTAGTAGTTGCAGCAACAATAACAACAACAATAGTAGCCACAGTAGTTGGAGTAGTCGTAGCATAGTAGCATCAGTAGTAATAGTAGTAGTTTTTATTGTTGAAGTAGTAGTTATCGCAGGAGTACTAGTAGTAGGAGTAATAGTAGTAGTAATAGCAGTAACAGTAGCTGCAGCAGTAGTTGTAGTAGCTGTAGAATTAATAATAGAAATAGTAGTGGTCATTGTAGTAGTAGTAGTTGTTGTAGTAGTAGCAGTAGTCACAGTAGAAGCAGTAGTATTAGTAACAGTAGTAGTAGCAGCAGCAGCAGCAGTAGTAGCAGTAGCAGTAGTAGTAGTAGAAATAGTAGTAGTTGTAGTAGCAATAGTAGTTGTAGTAGTAGCAGCAGTTACAGTAGTAGTAGTAGTTACAGTAGTAGCAGTAGCTGTAGTAGTAGTAGTAGAAGCATTAGTAGTAGTATTAGAAGTAGCAGAAGTAGTAGTGGTAATAGTTGTTGTATTAGTTGTAGTAGTACTAGTAGTAGTTGTAGTAGCAGTAGTGAAAGTAGTGTTAGCAGTCGTAGTTATAGTCGTTGTAGTAGTAGTACTAGTAGTAGTAGTAGTAATAGTAGAAGTAGTAGTAGTAATAGTAGAAGTAGTAGTAGAAGGAGGAGTAGTAGTAGTACCAAAAGTAGTAGCAGTGGTAGTAGTATTAGAAGTTGACGTTATAGCCGTACTAGTAGTAGTAGGAGTGGTAGTCGTAACAATTGGAGTTGTAGTAGTAGTAGCAATAGTAGCAGTAGTGGTAGTAGTAGTCACCATAGTAGTAGTAGTACTGGTAGTAGTTATTATTGCAATAGGAGTTTTGTTGTAGTAGCAGTAGTAGTACGTGCAATAGTAGTGGTAGTAGTAGTTGTAGTATTGGTACCAAAAGTAGTAGTAGTAGTAATAGTTGTTGTCGTTGTAGTAGTAGTTGTAATAGTAGTAGTCGCAGTAGTAGTACAAGTAGTTGCCTTAGTGGTTATTGTAGCTGTAGTTGTTGTTGTAATAATCATAGTAGTAGTAGTCATAAGAGTAGTAATAGTTTTTGTTATTGTTGTAGTATTAGCAGTATCAGTAGTAGCAGGAGTAGTAGTAGTTGTTATTGTTGTAGTAGTAGTAGTTGTTGTAGTAATTGTAGTAAGAGGAGTAGCAGTAGCAAAAGTTGTAGTAGCAGTAGTTATAGGAGGAGGAGGAGGAAGAGGAGTAGTAGTAGTAGTAGTTATTATTGTTGTAGGAGTAGTAGTTGTAGTAGTAGTATTAGTAGTAGAAGTCTTAGCAGTAGTAGGAGGAGGAGTAGTAATTGGGGTAGGAGTAGTAGTAGAAGTAGTAGTAGGAGTAGTAGTAGTATTAGTAGTAGTAGTATTAGTAGTAGTAGAAGTAGTGGTAGGAGTAGTAGTAGAAGTAGTAGTATAAGAAGTAGAAGTAGTAGCAGTAGTAATAGTAGTAGTAGTAGTAGTAGTAGGAGTGGTAGTAGTAGTTGTAGAAGTAGTGGTAGTAGCAGCAGTAATCGACATAGCAGTAGTAGTTGTAGTAGAAGCAGCAGCAGCAGCAGCAGTAGTAATTATAGTAGTTGTAATAGTAGTAGTCGTAATAGTAGTAGTTGTTGTAGCCATAGTAGCAGCAGTAGTAATAGTGGTAGTGATTGTAGTAGTAGTTGTTGTTGTAGTACTAGGAATGGTTGTAATAGTTTAGTGGTCGTAGTAGTAGTAGTAGTTTTAGTGGTAGT
>RXID01022347.1:0-27779 GCA_005019695.1 Trichopus zeylanicus subsp. travancoricus
TAGTACTAGTAGAAGTAGAAGTAGTAGTAGTTATTGTAGTAGTTATATTAGTAGCAGTAGTAATCATAGTTGCAGTGGTGGTAATAGTAGTAGGACTACTTGTAGTAGTCGCAGCAGCAGGAGTAGTAGTAGTACATTAGCATCAATAGTAGGAGAAATAGTACTAGTTGGAGTAGTAGTAGCAGTAGTAGTAATAGTTATGGTAGCAGCGATAGTAGTAGTAGTAGCGGTGGTGGGAGTGCCAGTAGCAGCAGTTGCTGTAGAAGCAGTAGCAGTAGTAGAAGTAGTAGTAGTGGTAATAGCAATTGTAGTAGCATCCGCTGTGGCAGTAGTGGAAGTAGTAGTAGTTGTAGAACTAGTAGTAGTGGTAGTAGCAGTAGCAGTAGTAGTATATTAGCTGTAAAGTAGTAGTAGTAGAATTGGAAGTAGTTGAAGTAGTGGTAATATGAGATATAGTAATAATTGTTGTAGTAGTAGCAGCAGCAGGAGCAGTTGTAGTTATAGTATTAGCAGTAGTAGTTGTAGTACGAAAAGTAGCACTTGTTGCAGTAGTAGCTACAGGACTAGTAGTAGAAGTAGCAGTAGCAGTAGTAGTAGTAGTAGTAGGAATAGTGGTAGTTGTTGTAGAAGTGGTTGTAGTAGCGATAGTAATCATGGTAGTTAGAGTAGTAGTAGTAGTAGTAGCAACAGCGGCAGCGGCAGTAGTAGTAGTTGAAGTAGTAGTATTAGTAGTAGTAGTAGTAGTAGTAGCAATAGAAGTAGCAGTAGCAGCAGTAGTAGTAGCAGTAGTAGGAATAGTAGTTGTTGTGGTAGAAGTGGTAGTGGGAGTGGTAGTAGTCATAGTAATAGTAGTAGTAGGAGCAGTAGTAGTAGTAGTGGAAGTAGTAATAGTAGTAGCAATAGAAGAAGTAGTAGATATATTAGTAGTTGCAATTGTAGAAGTAGTAGTAGTACTTGTATTAGCCGTCGTGGCAGTCGTAGCAGTTGTAATAGTGGTAGTAGTAGTAGAAGTAGTAGCAATTGTAGTAGTAGTAGTTATAGTAGAAGTATTAGTAGTAGTAGTAGTAACATTAGCATTAGTTGTAGCAGCAGCAGTAGTTGTTATTATTGTTGATGTAGGAGTAGTAGTAGTAGTAGATATCACTGTTGTTGGCGATGTTGTAGCAATAGTTTTACTAGTTTTACTAGTATTTGTTGTCATAGTACTAGTAGCAGCTGTATTAGTAGTGGTAGTAGTAGTTGTTGTTGTTGTAGTCGTAGTAGTAGCAGTAGTAGTAGTAGTAGCATTCATAGTAGCAATAGCAGCAGTAGTAGTAGGTAAAGTAATGGTAGCGGTAGTAGCAGTAGCAGCTGTAGTACAGTAGTATTAGTAGTAACAGAAGTAGTAGCAGCAACAATAGTTGTAGTAGCAGTTGTAATAGTTATAGAAGAAGTAGTAGGTATTGTAGTCGCAGTAGTAGTAGCAGTAGTAGTACTAGAAAAACTAGCAGTTGGAGTAGAAGTAATAGCAGCACTAGTATTAGTTGGAGCAACAAAAGCCATATTAGGAGTTGTAGTAGCTGTAGTAATATTACTAGGAGAAGTAGTATTAGTACCAATATTAGTAGTAGTATTGGTAATTGTAGTAGCAGTTGTTGTAGTAGTAGCAGTCGAAGTAGTGGGAGTAGTAGTAGTAGTAATAGCTATTGTAGCACCAGCTGTAGTAGTAGCAGCAGTTGCTGTAGCAGTAGTTATAGTAGTTGTAGCAGCAGTATTAGTAGTAGTATTTGTAGCAATAGTAGTTGGAGTAGTAGTATTAGCAGCCATAGTAGCAATGGTAGCAGTAGTATTTGTAGTTGTAGTCATAGCGGTTGCAACAGTTGCAGCAATTGCATCAGCTGCTGTAGTAGCTAGAGGAGGAGTAGTAGTACTTGTAGTAGTAGCAGTAGTAGCCATAGTAGCAGTGGGAGTAGTAATAGTGGTAATAGCTGAAGTAGCAGTGGTAGTATTAGCAGCAGTTGTTGTAGTAGTAGAAGTAGTACTGATCATAGTAGTAGTAGTAGTAGTAGTCGACATAGTGGAAGCTATATCAATTGTTGTATTAGGAGTAGTAGTAGTAGAAGAAGTAGTAGTTGCCATAGTAGTAGGAGTTGTATTAGTAGTAGCAGCAGCAGCAGTAGTAGTAGTAGCAATAGTAGTAGTGGCAGTAGTAATAGAAGTAGTGGTAGTAGGGGGAGCAGTAGTAGCAGCAACTATAACAGTAGTAGCAGTAGTACTCGTCGCATTTATAGTAGCGGTTGTGGTAGTACTAATAGTAGTAGTAGTTGCAGTACTAGTAGTAGTAGTAGTAGTAGTAGTAGTAGTAGTAGTAGTAGTAGTAGTAGTAGTAGTAGTAGTAGTAGTAGTAGTAGTAGCAGTAGTAGTAGCAGTAGCAGTAGTAGTACTCGTAGTGGCAGTAGCAACATTAGTAGTAGCAGAAGTACTGGTAGTAGTAGCAGTAGTGGTAGTCGTATATTAGTAGTAGAAGTAGTACTGGTAGTAGTAGTCGTTGAAGTAGCGGTAATATGAGAAGTAGTGATAATTACTGTAGTAGTAGTTGCTTTAGCAGCTGTTGTAGTAGTAGCAGAAGTATTAGTAGCAATAGTTATTATAACAGAAGTAGTAGTAGTAGTAGTAGTAGTAGCAATAGTAGTCCTAGTTGTATTCTGAGTAGTAGTAGTAGAAGTAGGAAAATTAGTAGTTGCAGGAGCAGTTTTAGTAGGACTGGTAGTAGTGGTAGTAGCAGTAGCAGCAGTAGTAGTAAAAGTAGTAGTCGTTGCAGTAGAAGCAGTCATTGCAATAATAGTAGAAATGGTAATAGAAGTAGTAGTGCACAACCAGTAGTCGTAGTGGCTGTTGTCATAGTAGCCGAAGTAGTAGCAGTAGCTGTAGTACTAGTAGTTATAGTAGTAGTTGTACTAATAGTGATCGTAGTAGTTGTTGTAGTAGAAGTGGTTGCAGTAGCAATGGTAGAAGCAGTAGCAGAAGTAGTAGCAGATGTAGTAGTAGTAGTAGGAGGAGGTGGAGGAGGAAGAGTAGTAGTAGTAGTGATACAGATAGTAGTAATTGTAGGAGCAATAGAAGTAGTAGTGCTAGTAGTAGTATTAGCAGTAGTAGTTGTAGTAGTAGTTGTTGTTGTTGTTGTTGTTATTGTTGTTGTTATTGTTTTAGTAGTAGTCGTTGTAGTAATAGTCATTGTTGTAGTAGTAGTTTTAGTAGTACTAGTAGCAGTCGTAGTAGTTGTGGCAGTAGTAGTAGTAGTTGCTATTGTAGAAGCAGTAGTAGTTGAAGAAGTAGTAGAAGTAGGGGAAGTACTAGTAATTGTTGTAGCAGCAGAGGTAGAAGTAGCAATTATATTAGTAGTAGAAGGAGTAGTAGTATTAGTAGTAACAGACGGTGTAGTTGTAGTAGGAGTACTTCTAGCAGCAGTTGCAGTAGTAGTAGTAGCAGCAAGTGTAAGAGCAGTAGTAATAGCAGTACTAGTAGACGTAGTAGCAGCAGTAATAGTAGTCGTAGGAGCAGCAGCAGCATTAATAGTAGTAGGAGTAGTACTAGTAGTGGTAGTAGTAGCAGCACTAGTAGTAGAAGTTGTACTAGTAGTAGTAATAGTAGCAGTAGTAGTAGCCGTAGTAGTAGTTGCGGTTGTAGTAACAGCAGAAGTAGTAGTACTACTGCAAGTAGGAGTAGCAGTAGCAGTAGTCAGAGTTGTTATAGTGGTGGTAATAGAAGTTGTAGTAGTAGTAGCAACAATAGTAGTAGTAGTAGTAGTAGAAGAAGTAGTAGTAGTAGTAGTAGTAGTAGAAGTGGTGGTGATGGTGGTGGTAGTGGTAGTAGTAGTAGTAGTAGTAGTAGTAGTAGTAGTACTAGTAGTAGTAGTAGTAGTAGTAGTAGTAGTAGTAGTTATAGTAGAATTAGTATTAGTAGCAGGAATATGAGTAGTAGTAGTAGTAGCAATAGTAGCACCAGTAGTTGTAGCAGTAGTACTATTTTCAACAGCAACAGTTGTAGTAGTTGATGTAGTAGCCGGAGTTATTGTAGTGGTAGTATAAAGGAAAATTATTGTTGGAATAGTAGTAGGACTAGTAGTAGTAGTTGTTGTTGTAGTAGCCGCAGTAGTAGTAGCAACAGTAATAGTCGAACTAGTAGTTGGAGGAGGAGGAATAGCAGCAGTAGTTGTTGTTGTAGTTCTAGAAGTAGTAGTAGTAGTGGTGGTAGTAGTTGTAGAAGTAGTCACCCGAGTAGTAGTAGACATAGTAGTGGGAGTAGAAGTTATTGTAATTGGAGTTGTAGTAGTAGTAGGAGGAGTAGAAGTACTAGAAGTAGTAGTAGTAGTAGTAGCAATAATACGAGTAGTAGTAGTAGTAGTAGTAGTAGCAACAGTAGTAGTAGAAGTAGTAGCTGTAGTAGCAGCAGTAGTAGTTGAGGTAGTAGTAGCAGTAATATTAGTTGTAGTAGTCACAATAGTAGTTGTTGTAGTAGTAGTAATAGTAGTAGCAGCATCAGTAGTAGTTGTAGTAGTAGTCGTAGTGGTAGTAGAAGTAATAGTAGTAATAGTAGGATTAGTAGTAGTAGTAGTAGTAGTAGTAGTAGTAGTAGGAGTAGGTGTAGTAGTAGTAGTAGCTATGGGAGTTGTAGCAGTAGTAGTAAGTAGTAGCAGTAGCACTAATAGTAGCATAATAGTAGAACTAGTACTAGTAAAACTGGTAGTAGTCGCAGTATAAGTTGTAGTAATAGTGTTGGTAGCGGTAGAAGTAGAGGTAGTAGTTGTTGTTGTAGCAGTTGTAGTAGTAGCATTAGTAGTAGTAGCAGATGGAGTAGGAGTAGGACTAGTAGTAGCAGCAGCGGGAGTAGTACTAGCACTACTAGTAGTAGTAGAAGTAGTGGTAGTAATAATACTAGTAGTGGTAGAAGTAGTAGCAGTAGTAGTAGTAGTAGCCGTAGTAGTAATAGTTATAATTGTAGTTGTGGTAGTAGCAATATTAGTAGTAGTAGTAGCTACAGTATTTGTAGCAAAATTAGTAGTAGTTGTTGTTGTAGTAGCAATAGTAGTAGAGCAGTAGCAGTAGTAACAACAATAGTAACAGCAACTACAGCAGTAGTAATTGTAGTGCTAGTATTAGTTGTTCTAACCTGATGTAGTAGTAGTAGCAGCAACAATTGTTGCAGTAGTAGTATTAACAGAAGTAGCAGTAGTAGTACAAGTTGTAGTGGTAGCAATTCTACTAGTAGTGGTAGTAGTAGTAGAAGCTGTTGCAGTAGTAGGAGTAGCAGTATTAGTAGGAGAAGTAATAGGAGTATTAGTAGTAGCAGCAACAGCAGTAGTAGTTGTAGTGGTAGTAGTAGTAGTAGTAGCAGTAGCAGCAGTAATTGTAATAGCAGCAGCAGTTATTGTAGAAGTAGCGGTAGTAGTAGTAATAGCAGTAGTACTAGTAGCATTTGTATTAGTAGCAGTAGTAGTTGGAGCAGCAATTGTAGTAGAAGTCGCAGAAGTAATAGGCGCAGCAATTATAGTAGTAGTAGCAAGAGCCATAGTAGCAGTAGTAGCAGCTGTAGTAGCAGTAGTAGCTATACTAGTAGTGGTAGTAGCAACAGTAGTAGTAATAGTAGTTGTAGCAGTAGTAGTAGTGGTAGCAGCAGCAGTACTAGAAGTAGTAGTAGCTTTAGTAGTAGTAGTAACAAAAGTAGTACTAGTTGGAGAATTAGTATCAGTAGCAGTTGTGGAAGCGAAAGAAGTAGTAGTAGTAGGAGAATAAGTAGTAGTAGTAGCAAAAGTTATACTAGTTGGTGTAGTGGTTGTAGTAGTAGTAGTTGTTCTAGTGGTAGTATTAGTAGAAATTGTTGTTGAAATAGTAGTAGTAGTAGGAGTTGGAGTAGGAGTAGTAGTAATAGTAGTAGTAGAAGTAGTAATAGTTGAACTAGTAGTTGGAGTAGTTGTTAGTAGTAGTAATAGTCGTAGTAGTAGTGGAAGTAGTAGTACGAGTAGCAGCAATAGTAGTAGGAGTAGAGGAGTAGTCGTAGTAGTAGTCGTAGTAGCTGTAGCAAAAGAAGAAGAAGAAGAAGTAGTAGTAGTAGTAGTAGTAGTAGTAGTAGTAGTAGTAGTAGTAGCAGCAGTAGTTGTAGTAGTAGTAGTATTAGCCGTAGTAGGACTTGCAGTTGTTATTGTAGTATTAGTAGCAATAGTTGTTCTGACAGTAGTAGTAGCAGAAGTAGTGGTAGAAGGGGAAGTAGTAGTAGTAGTAGTAGTAGTAGTAGTAGTAACAATAGTTGCAGTAGAAGCAGTAGTAATGGTAGTAGCTATAAAAGGAGTTGTAGTAGTAATACTAGTAGTAGCAGTGGTTGTAGTAGTGGTACTAGAAATAATAGTAGCAATAGTAGCAGGAGTCGTAGTAGCACCACTAGCGGAAGTAGTTCCAGTAGTTGCAGTTGTAGAATTAGTTGTAGTAGTAGTAGTCATAGTAGTAGTAGTAGTAGCAGTATTACTATTATTAGTTGTACAAGTGGGGGCAGTAGAATTAGTATTAGTAGTAGTAGTAGTAGTAGTAGTAGTAGTAGTAGTAGTAGCAAAAGTAGTAGTAGTAGTAGTAGCAGTGGTAGTAGTAGAAGAGGGATTTGGAGTAGTAGTACTAGGAGGAGTAGCAGGAGGAATAGTAGGGGTAGTAGTCATAGGAGCAGGAGTATGAGTGGTAATAAGTGCAGTAGTTGTAGCAATAGTAGTAGTAGAAGGAGTGGCCATAATAGCAGCCGCTGGGGTAGTAGGAATAGTAGGCACAACAGTAGCTGCAACAACAGTTATAGCAGTAGTAACAATTGTGGTAATAGTTGTGGTAGGATTAGTAGTAGTAGTAGTAGTAGTAGTAGTAGTAGTAGTAGTAGTAGTAGCAATAGCAGTTGTAGCAGCTGTACTAGTAGTAGTAGAAGTAGTATTAGTAATAGTAGTAGCAGCAGCAAAAGTTGTAGAACAAGTACTAGAAGTAGTAGTATTGAAAATAGTAGTAGGAATAGGAGTTGGAGTTGGAGTAGTCGTAGCAGAAGTAGTAGTAGTACTAGTAGTGTTTGTCGCAGTATTGGTAGTAGCAGCAGCAGTAATAGTAGTACCAATACTAGCAGTAGTAACAACAGTAGTAGTAGTAATAGTTGTAGTAGTAGTAGCAGTTGTTGTAATAGCAGGAGTAGTAGTAGTAGTAGAAATAGTAGTAATAGTAGCAAAATTAGTAGTAGTAGCAATAATAGGAGTAGTAGTAATTATAGTAGCAGAAATTAGAGAAGGTGTAGTTTAAGGAGTAGGAGTTGGAGTATACGCAGTAGAGGTAGCAGTAATACTAGTAGTAGTAGTGGTAGTAGTTGTAGTAGCAGTTGGAGTTGTAGTAGCAGTAATAGTAGTAGTAGTAGTATTAGTGGTAGTAGTTTTAGCAATAGTAGTTGTAGTAGTATTAGTAGTACTAGGCGTGGCAACTGTAGCAGCTGCAATAGTAGAAGTTATTGTAGTAGTAGCAGTAGTGCAATAGTTATAGTAGTAGCCGCAGAAGTAGCAGTTTTAGTTGTAGTAGTACTAGTAGAAGTAGTTGTAATAGTAGTAGTAGTAGTAATACAAATAGTAGTAGTAGTGGTAATAGTAGTAGTAGTTGTAGTAGTAATAGGAGTAGGTGTAGGATTAGGGATAGTACTAGGAGTAGTAGCAGTAATTGCAGTAGGAGGAGAGGGAGTAGTTGGAGTTGCAATAAAAGTAGTAGCAATAGTAGTAGTAATGGTAATAGAAGTAGTACCAATAGTGGTAGTAGCAATAGTGATAGTAGCAGTAGTTGTAGTAGTCATAGTAGTAATCACAATAGTAGGAGCAGTAGCTGTAGTAGTAGTAGTAGTAGTAATTGTAGCAGAGGCAGTAGTAGTGATAGAAGTAGCAATAGTAGTAGTTGGTAATAGTAGTAGTAGTAGGAGTAGTATTTGTAGCAATAGGTGTTGTAGCAGTAGTACTAGTAGCAGCAATTGTAGTAGTAGTAGTAGTATTTGTAGCAATAGGTTTTGTAGTAGTAGTACTAGTAGCAACAATAGTAGCAGTTGTAGTAGTACTCGTTGTAGTAGTAGTAACAGTAGAAGTAGTTGTTGTTTTAGTAGTTGTAGTAGTAGCACTAGTAGTAGTAGTAATAGTAGTAGAAGTTTCAATATTAGTAGTAATAGTAATAGTAAGAGTAGAAGTAGTAGTAGTTGGAGTAGTACTAGTAGTAGGAGGGTAGTAGTGGTAGTTCTAGTTGTCATAGGAGTAGTGGTAGTAGTAGTAGAAATACTAGAACTAGTAGTAGTAGAAGTACTTGTAGTAGTAGTAGTAGTAGTAGTAGTAATAATAATAATAGTAGCAGTAGTAGTAGTAGGGGGAGTAGTTGTTGTTGTTGTAGTAGAACTAGTTATAGCAGCAATAGTAGTCGAGGTAGTAGTAGTAATAGTAGTAGCAGTTATTGTAGTAGTTGTAGTCGTAGTAGTAGTGGTTGTCATTATAGTAGTAGTAGCTATAGTAGTAGTTGTAGTAGTAGTAGTAGAAACAGCAGAATCAATAGTAGTAGTATTAGTTGTCATTATAGTAGTAATAGTAGTAGTCGTAGTAGTAGTAGTAGTAGTAGTTATTAGTTTAGTAGGTAGTAGTCGTATTCGTAGTTAGGTGTGCAAAACCAGAGCCCTCCGTCGCAGCAGTGCTCAGTAGTTGTTGTTGTAATAGTAGTAGAAGGTAGTAGCAGAGTACCATACTCAAGGTTAGCAAGTACTATTATAGTAGTAGTACAGCAACAACCAGTAGTAGTAGTACTAGTATACCGTCGTATAAAAGTAGTAGTAGCAATAGAAGTAGTTGTACTAGCGTATAGTAGTAGTGTACAAGTAGTAGTTGTTGTAAAGGGTGGTGGTATCGGAGCAGGTAGTACTAGTAGCCGTAGTATATAAAAAGTTATAGTAGTCTTAGGCACTAGTTGTATACTAGTTATCGTAGTGGCAATTATAGTTAGTATAGTAATAGTACTAGCAGTAGTAGTTATAATAGGAATTGGTGTAGGAGTGGGGTAGTAGTAGGAGTAGTGGTAGTAGTAGTTGCAATAGTAGTAGTAGGAGTAGATGTAGAAGTAGTAGCTATAGTAGCAGTAATAGGAGAGCTAAAAGTAGTTGCAAGGGCGGTAGTAGTTGTAGTAGCATTAGTAGCAGTAGCAGTAGTGACAGTAGCAATACTAGTCATAGCAATAGTAGTAGTAATAATAGTAGTAATAGCAGAAAAATGCGTAGTAATTATAGTAGTACTAGTAGAAGCAGTAATAGCAGTAGAAGTACTTGTTGCAATAGTAGTAGTAGTACTAGTGGTAGTAGTAGTAGTAGCAGTATTAGTAGTGATAGGTGTCGTAGTACTAGTTGTTGTAGTAGCAACAGTAGTAGAAGTAGAATTAGTTACAGCAACAGTAGTAGTAGGAGTAGTAGTACTAATAGTCGTAGTTGCCATTGTAATAGTTTTAGTAGTTGTTGTAGCAATATCAGAAGTAGTAATGGTAGTAGGAGGAGTAGTAGGAGAAGGAGTCGTAGCTGTAGTTATTGTACAAGTACTATTAGTAGTAGTAGTAGGAGGAGGAGGAGGAGGAGTTGCACCCGTAGCATCAGCAGCTATAGTAGTTGTTGTAGTAGTAGTAGTAGTACAAGTACTCGTGGGTATTGTAGAAGTTGTTGAGTAGTAGTTGTAGTAGTGGTAGTATAAGTAGTAGTAGAAGTACTATTAGTAGTAGCAGTAGTTATTGCAAGTAGGGTTGGTGTAGGTGTAGTAGTCATAGTAGAAGTTGGGGTAGTAGAAGTGGCAATAGATGTATTAGCTGTAGTAGTAGTAATAATAGTAGCAGTGGCAGTAGAAATAGGAGTAGTAGGAGTAGTAGTAGCAGCAGTAGTAATAGGAGTGGAAGCAGCGGTAGCAATAGTAGTGGTAATATTAGTAGTAGTAGTTGTTGTTGTTGTTGTTTATTGTTGTATTAGTAGTAATAGGTAGAGTAGTAGTAGGAGTATTAGTAGTAATAGTTATAGTAGTAGTAGTAGTAGTTGTAGCAATAGAAGTAGTAGTAGCAGTAGTAGTAACAGTAGTTGTAGTCGTAGAAATAGTAGTAGTTGCATTTGTAGTAGAAGTAGTATTAGTAGTAGTAGTAGTAGTTGTTGTTATTGTAGTTGTACTAGTAGTAGAAATAGTAGTAGTAGTAGTAGTAGTAGTAGTACTAATGCAGTAGTAGTACATGTAGTAGTAGGAGTAGTAGTTGTAGAAATGGTAGTAAAAGTAGTAGTAGCTGTAGTATTAGTAATAGTAGTAGCAGCAGCAGCAGTAGTAATAGTCGTAGTAGTAGTTGTAGTAGTGGTAGTAGTAGTAGTTGGAGTAATAACAGATGTAATAGTAGTAATTGGGGTAGTAGTTGCTGTAGTAGTAGTAGTAATAGTAGTGGAAGTACTTCTAACAATAGTATTAGTAATATTAGTAGTAGTAGTAGTAGTAGTGGCATTAGTAGTAATAGGTGTAGTAGTAGTATTAGTTATTTTAGCAACAGTTGTAGTAGTAGTAGTAGTAGTAGCAGTAGTATTAGTTGCAGTAGTAGTAGTAGTAGTAGTAGTAGTAGTAGTAGTAGTAGTAGTAGTAATAGTAGTAATAGTAATAGTAGTAGTAGTTGTTGTAGTAGTTGTAGTAGTAGTAGCAACAGTAGGAGTATTAGTAGTGGTAGTTGTAGATGTAGAAGGAGGAGGAGTCATAAAAGTAGTAGTAGTAGTAGAATTATTAGTAGTAGTTCTAATAGTAATTGGAGTTGCAACCGTAGCATCAGCAGTAGTAATAGTTGTTGTGGCATTAGTAGTCGTACTAGTACTAATAGTAGTAGTAGCAGTAATAGCGACAGTAGTTGTAACAGTAGTAATAGTACTTGTAGTAGTAGTAGAGGTAGTTGTAGTAGTAGTTGTAGTAGTGGTCGTACAAGTAGTAGTAGTAGTAGTATTAGTAGAAGTTGTAGTCGTTGCAATAGGAGTTGGTGTAGGAGTAGGGGTAGTAGTAGGAGAAGGTGTAGTAGTAGTACTACTACTATTACTACTAGTTGGAGTTGCAGGAGTAGTAGTAGTTGTTGTAGGAGTTGTAGTAGTAGTAGCGGGAGCAGTAGTAGTAGTAGTAACAGTAGCAGTAGTTGCAGTAGTGGTAGTAGCAGAAGTGGTATTCACAATTATAATAGTAGTAGTAGTAATAATAGTAGTAGTAGCAGTAGTAGCAGTAGTAGTAGTAGAAGTATTTGTAGCAATAGTAGTAGTAATATTAGCAGTAATAGTTGTATTAGTAGTAATAGGTATGGTAGTAGGTGTAGTGTTTGGAGAAACTGAAGTAGTAGTAGGAGTGGCGATAGTTGTAGTTGCAATAGTAGTTGTAGTAGTAGTAGTAGCAGTAGTAGTAATAATAGCAGTTGTAATTGTTGTTGTAGTAGTAGTAGCAGAAGTGCTTGTTATAGAAGTAGTAGGAGGAGTCGTAGTAATAGTGGAAGTAGTATTCTTAGTAGTAATAATAGTAGTAATATTGGTAGTAGCAGTAGAAGAAGTAGTAGTAGTAGTAGCCGTAGTAGTAGTAGCTGGAGTAATTATAGTAGTTATAGTTGTAGTAGTAATAGCAGGAGTAGTAGTAGTAGTAGTAGCATTAGCAGTAATACTAGTAGCATAAGTAGTTGCAGGAGTAGTTTTTGCAGAAGGAGGTGAAGTAGTAGCAGTAGTTGTAATAGCAGTGGCACTAGTTGTTGTAGTAGTCGTAGTGATAGTATTAGTTGTAGTATTAATGGTAGTAGTAGTAGTAGCAGTAGTAATAGAAGTACTAGGAGTGGTAGTAGTTGTGGTAGTGGTAGTAGTAGTAGGTGTAGTAGTAGCAATAGTAAGAGTAGATGTAGTAGTAGTAGGAGTAGTAGAAGTAGTAGAAGGAGTAGCAGTTGTAGTTGAGGCTGTAGCAGCAGTAATAGCGATACTAGTTGAAGTAGTAGTAGTAGTAGTAGTGGGAATTGCAGTAATAGTGTAGTAGTAGTTGTTGTCGTCATTGTAGTAGTAGTGGTAGTAGCAGTTGCGGTTGTAGTTGTAGTAGTAGAAATTGTTGTTGTTATTGTAGTAGTAGTAGAAGTAGCAGCAGCAGCAGCAGTATTAATTGTCAGTGTAGTAGTAGTAGTAGTAGTAGTAGTCATAGTAGTAGTAGTAATAGTATAAGTAGTAGTAGTAGTAGTACTAGTAGTCGTAGTAGTAGTAGTAATAGTATAAGTAATAGTAGTAGTAGTAGTAGTAGTAGTAGTAGTAGTAGTAGTAGTTATAATAGCAGCAGTTGTAGTAGTAGTAAAATGAGTAGTAGTTGTAGAAGTAGTAGTGATAGTTGTAGTAGCAGCAGTAGTAATTGTAGTAATAGTAGTATTAGTAGCAGTAGCAGCAGCAGTTGTAGTAGTAGTAAAAGGAGTAGTAGTTGTAGAAGTAGTAGTGATAGTTGTAGTAGCAGCAGTATAATTGTAGTAGTAGTAGTAGTAGCAGCAGTATAGTAGTAGTAGTCGTAGGTGTAGAAGTAGCTATAGGAGTTGGACTAGGAGGAGTAGTACTAGTAGTAGTAGTGCTATTAGTAGTAGTTCTAGTAGTAGTAGGAGTAGGAGTAGGAATAGGAGTAGTAGTAGAAGTAGTTGGAGTAGGAATAGCAGTAGTAGCGGCAAGAGCAATAGTAGTAGTAGTAGCAATTGTAGTAATAGTAGTATTTGTTGTTGTAGTACTAGTACTAGTAGTAAGCGTAGGAGTTGGAGTAATAGTAATTGGAGTAGTGGTAGTAGTAGTAGTGGTAGGAGTAGTAGTAGTAGTTGGAGTTGGAGTGGGAGTAGTAGAAGTTGTGCTAGTAATAGAAGTAGTAGCAGTAGTAGCAGCTGCAACAGCAGTTGTAGTAGTACTAGTAATAGTAGTAGTAGTAGTAGTAGTAGTGGTAGTAGCAATAGGAGTAGTAGTGGTAATAGTAGTAATAGTAGTAATTGTAGAAGTAGTAGGAGTAGTAGTGGTAGCAGTAGTAGAAATAGTAGTAGTAGTGGTAGGCGTAGTAGTAGCTGTAGTGGTTGTAGTAGTTGTACTTGTCAGAGGAGTGGTAGGAGTAGGTGTTGGAGTAGGAGTCACAACACTAATTATAGTAGTAGTAGTACTAATAGTAGTAGTATTAGTAGCAGGAGGAGTAGTAGTAGGAGTAGCAACAATAAAAGTAGTACTAGTACTAGTAGTTTTAGTAGTTGTATTAGTAGTCATTCTAGTAGTAGTAGTACTACTACTAGTCGTGGTAGAAGTAGTAGTAGTAGCATTAATAGGAGTTGTAGTATTAGTAGTAGTAGTAGTAGTAGTAGTAGTATTAGCAGTAGTTATAGCAGCAATAATTGTTGTATTAGTAGCAGTAGTAGTTGAAGAAGTAATACTAATAGTAGAAGTAGCAGTACTACTAGTAATAGTAGTAGCAGTAGTAGGTGTAGTAGCAGTGTAATAGTAGCAGTAATAGTAGTAATAGTAGTAGTTATTGTTGTAGTAGTAGTTGGTGTAGTAGTAGTAGTAATAGTAGTAGTAGTTGTTGTTGTAGGAGCAGCAGCAGTAGTACGAGTAGCAGAAGTAGTTGGTGTAGAAATTGTAGTAGTAGTTGTTGTCATTGTTGTAGTGGTAGTAGTGGAAGCAGTAGTAGCAGTAGCGGCAGTAGTAGTAGTATGAGCGGAAGTGGCAACAGTAGTACTAGTATTAGAAGTTGAAGCAATAGCAGTAGTAGCAGCAGTAGTGGAAGTAGTAGCAATAGTAGCCATCATAGTGGCAATAGTAGTAGTAGTGGAAGCAGTAGCAGCAGTAATAGTAGCAGCAGTAGCAACGGCAGTACTTCTACTACTCCTACTTGTGCTACTGCTACTACTATTCCTACACCTACTACTACTACCACTTGTCCCACTCCTACTACTACTACTACCACTTCTAGTGCTACAACTACGATTATTACTACTTCTACAACTATTCCTACTCTTGCAACTAGTACTACTACTCCTGCTCCTACTACAGCTACTCCTAATCCTGCTGTTGTTGCAGTTGATACTATAACTTCTACTACTACTGCTGCTACTTCGACTACTACTATTACTACTACTACTACTACTAGTACAAGTCTTAGTACAACAAGTTTTACTACTACTACCACTACTACTACTTCTACTTCTACTACTGCTACTGCTACTAATACGAATACTACCACTACTCTACTGCGTCTACTACTACTTCTACTACTAATACTAATACAATCACAATTACTTCTATGACTAATGCTACTGCTACTGCAACTACTACTACTCCTACTACTATTACAATTACTACTACCACTACTATTACAACTGCTACTACTCCTCCTACTCCTACAACGCCTACTACAACTACTACAACTATTATTCCTACTACTACTACTACTACTGCAACAACCACTCATACTCCAACTTGTGCTACTACTATTATAACTACTGATACTAAATTACTACTATTGCTACTACTGTTTTTACAACAACTGCTACAACAAGAACTACTACTACTACTAATACTACTATTATTACTACTACTCTTACTACTACTGTTGCTATTGCTTCTACAACTACAACTCCTTCTCCTACTGCTACCGCAACTACTACTAGTACTCCTATTACCACCACTACCACTATTGCTATTACTACAACAACTTCTACAACAAGAGCTACTACTACTACTACTTCGACTACTACTTCTACTACTGCTACTACTACTACTACTACTAATACTACTACTAATACTACAAATATTCCTTCTTCAACTCCTACTACTACAACTACTATGACTACTACTACTATTATGACTACTATTGCTGCTGTTGCTGCTCCTACTACTACTACTGCTGCTACCACTACTACTCCAACTACTACACCTACTACTACTACTTCCCCAACTACTACTCCTACTACTACTACCAGTACTACTATTACTACTACTACTGCTACTACTACTACTACGACTACTAGTATTACTATTACTACTACTACTAATCCTACTACTTCTACAACAACAACAACAACTACTACTACTACTATTACTGCTCCTACTACTACTCCTGCTACTACTATCGCTACCACCACTACTGCAAGTACTCTAAATTCTACTACTATTACTACAACTACAACTACTAAAATGACTACTACTCTATCTACTACTACTACTCCTACTCCAACTCCAACTGCTACTCCTACTCCTACTACTACTACGAGTACCACTACTCCTATTATTACTAATACTACGCCTACTACTACTACTACTACTACTACCATTACTACTAATACTACTACTGCTACTGCAACCACAACTACTACAACTTCTACTACTACTCCTACTCCTACTCCTCCTACTGCTGCTGCTACTATTACAACTATTGCTACTTCAATGACTACAGTTACGCCAATTCCTACTTCTACTACTACAACTAACAATAGTATTACTACCACTACTGATGCTGCAACTATCACTACTACTACTACTACAACTACTATTATAACCTCTACTCCTACTACTACTCATGCTGCAACTATCACTACTACTACCACTATTATTATTACCACTACTCCTCCTATTACTACTTCTACTACTACAACTACAAGTGCTACTACTGTTGCTGTTGCTACTACAACCACTACCCGAACTACTACTGCTATTACAACTACAATTTCTACTTCTTCTACTATTGCAACTACTACTCCTACTCCAACTCCAACTTTAACTGCTACTTCTACTCCTACTACTACTAGTAGTAGCACTACTCAAACTACTACTAACCCTACTACTACTCTTATACCGACTGCTACTACTGCTACTACTGATGCTGCAGCTATTGCTACTACGACTACCACTACTGCTGCTGCTGCTGCAACTACTACTACTACTACTACTACTACTACTACTACTATTACTACTACTACTACTACTACTACTACTACTACTACTATTACTATTACTACTACAAATGCTACTACTGTTACTATTACTATAACTACCACTACTACAACTACTACAGCTACTACTACTTCTACACCTACTACAACTATCACTACTCCAAGTCCTAGTACTACTACAACAACAACTACTACTATACTAATACAACTGCAACTACTTGTACTCCTATTTCTAATACTACTATTACTACTACTGATATTGCAGCTACTGCTTCTACTAATTCTTTCACAACTGCTTCTACTACTACTACTGCTACTACTACTACTACTACTACTACTACTACTACTACTACAACTACTTCTGTTACTACTACTACTTACTACTACAACATCTACTACTACTGCTGCGGCCGTTTCTACTACAACAACAACAACTACTACTACAATTACTTCTGCTACTACAACTATTAGTTCTACCACTCCTACTATTGCTACTACTACTCCTACTCCTACTCCTACTACTACTATTGTTGTTACTACTACAAAATCTACTACTACTATAATAGCTGCTACTACTATTGCTACTACTTTTGCTACTTCTACTACTATAAATTCTACTACAACCACTGCTACGACCACTGCTACTGCTACTGCTGCTAATGCTACTACTACTTTACTACTACTAGTAGTGGTACTACTACTATGACTACTGCTACTACTATTGATACTATTGCTGCTATTACCATAGTTGCTACTATTACTACTGCTACAATCACTACTACTGCTGCTACTACAAATACTACTACTACTACTACTACGGCTACTACTGCTACTACTGCCAGTATTGCCACTACTGTTACAACTACTAGTCCTACTACTATTCCTCTTACAACTAATGCTGGTTTGACTTCTCCTACTACTTAAACAACTACCACTTCTTCTACTACTATTGCTACTTCTCCTGCTTCTACCCGTACTACTTCTAATACTAGTACAACTGCTACTACTACTGCAACTACTAATAATACTACTAATACTCCTACCAATACTTCTACTACTATTATTATTACTGCAGCTGCTATTACAACAACTACTACTACTGTTATTATTATTGTTGTCGCTACCACTACTACTACTGCTACGACTTCTCCTCCTCCTCCTACTACTATTACCGCTTCTGTTGCTACTACACTGCTATTGCTTCTACTTGTACTACTATTATTGCTGCAACTTCTACTACTGCTGTTATAGCTAGCACTATTGCTAGCACTACTCTTACTACTGCTACTATTGCTACTACTTTTACTATTACAACTAATATAGCTACTCATGCTTCTACTGCTATTGTTACAACTACAACTGCTGCTACTACTACTATTGCAACTATTACTACTACAACTACTTTTACAACTACTGCTACTAATAGTACTACCATCATAAGTGCTACTACAACTGTGACTACTACTACTACTTCTCCTACAATAATAACTTCCACTACTTCACCTACTACTATTACTGTTGCTACTACAGCTACTGCTACTACTACATCTACTACTACTGCTACTACAACTGCTACTCCTCCTACTACTTCTACTACTGCTACAGCAGCTACTGCTGCTGCTGCTACTACTACTACACCTCCTCCTCCTACTACTATTAGTACTACTACTACAACTTCTATTACTATAGCTGCTACTACTACTTCTACTACTACTATTGCTACTTCAACTGCTAGTCCTAATGCTACTATTGCTACTACGGGACCTACTTCTAATACTACTACTACTACTACTACTATTGCTACTACTGCTGCTGCAACAGGTACAACTGCTACTACTACTGCTAAGACTACTACTCCAACGACTACTACTACTAATATAGCTACTACAACTACTTGTACGACTACTAGCACTACTTATACTAATGCTACTACTACTATGCTTTCCCCTCCTCCTACCACTACATCTGCTACAAGAATTACTGTTACTGGTACTACTACTGGTACAACTACTGCTACTACTTCTTCTACTAATACTACTACTGTTGTTACTACTACTTCCACTTCTGCAACAACCACGACTACGACTACTACTACTACTACTAATACTACAACTCCAGCTACTACTACTGCGTCTACTACTATGCCTACTACTACTGCTATTACTACTACTGTTGCTACTACCACTGTAAGTACTATTACAACTATTGCTACTACTCCAACTATTACTACTACTACTTCTACTACTACTACTTTTGCTACTACTACTGCTACTACAACTACTTTTGCTACTACCACTACTACTACTACGTCTAACACTACTACCATGATAACTATTACAACTACTACTGGTAGTACTACTACTGCTACAACTACACCTACTACTTCTACTTTTGCTACTGCTACTGCTTCTATTACTAATACTACTTCTACTGTTGCTACTACTACATCTGCTCTTACTACTACTACTGCTACTACTATTCTTCTCTTGCTGTTGTTGCTACTGCTACTAGTAGGGCTACTTCTACTACAACTACTACTACTACTACAGCGACTGCTACTATTACTACTATTATTGATGCCGCTATTCAAACTATTATTACTACTACTACTACAATTTCTACTTTACCTGCAGCTGCTATTGCTACTATTGCAACTAATTGAATGACTCCTACTACTTCACCTACTGCTACTACTACTGCAACTCCTACTACTACTACTACTACTGTGACTACTTCTTCTACTAATACTACTACTCCTCCTACTTCTCCTAATTCTACTACTACTATTGCTACTACTATTGCTACTTCTACTACTACCACTACTACTACTACTACTAGTTCTAATGCTACTACTCTTGCTACTACTATAGTTAGTACCACTCCGACTATTATTGCTACTAGTATTACTACTACTACTACTACTATTGCTACTACTGCTACTACTACTATTGGTACTCCTACTCCAACTGGTACTACTACTACTACTAGTACTACTACTACTTCTACTACTAATGTTGTTCTTATTTTTGTTGCTACTAATACTACTACTATTTCTCCTACTACTACTACTAATGCTACTGCTAGTACTGCTACTACACTGCTACTCCTTTGACTGCTACTACTATTTATGCTGCTACTGCTACTACTACTGCTACTGCCGCCACTTCTAATACAATTACTACTTCTAATGCCACTACTGCAAACTGCTACTAATACTATAACTACTACTGCTTCTACTAATGCAACTACTGCTACTGTAACTACTATTACTACTAGTACGACTACTTTTACAATAACTTCTACTACTAGTACTACTACTATAACAATTACTGCTACTACTATGACCTTTACTACTACTAGTTCTTCTGCAAATACTAATACTACTACAACTTGTACTTTTTTTGCGGCTGCTACTACTGCTAATAGAATGACTCCTACTACTTCTCCTACTGCTGCTACTATTGCAACTCTTGCTATTGCTAGTACTACTGCAATTACTTCTAGTACTACTACTACTACTTCTCCTACTACTTCTCCTAATTTTACTAATGCTACTACTACTACTATTGCTACTTCTGCTACTACTACTAGTTCTACTACTACTACTCTTGTTGCTCCTACTGTTACTACTACTTCAGCTACTTTTGCTACTAGTACTACTATAACTCCTACTACTACTACTACTACTGGTACTACTATTGCTACTAGTACTACTACTACTACTACTACTACTACTACTATGAGTACTACGACTACTAATACTACTACTACTACTCCTACTACCACTACTACTACTACAGATGTTGTTGTTCCCACAACTATTACTACTACTACTGTTGTTGTTATTTTTGTTGTTACTAATACTATGACTATTTCTCCTACTACTACTATGATTGCTACTTGTACTACTATTACTATAATGCTACTCCTTCGACTACTACTACCAATATTGCTGCCTCTGCTACTACTACTGCTAATGCCGCTACTACTAATACTATTACTACTACTATTGCCACTGCTACAAATATTGCTTCTACTACTACTACTATTATTACTACAGCTTCTACTAATGCTTCTATTGCTATTGCTAATACTATGACTTTTACAACTACTACTACGGCTACTAATACTACTATGACTACTACTACCACTGCTACTACTACTACTACTAATGCGGCTATTGTTGTTGTTGCTGCTAATACTACTACTATTTCTCATACTACTACTGCTAATGCTACTGCTACTATTTCTACTACACTTCTACTCCTTCGATAGCTACTACTGCTGCTGTTAATACTACTAATACTATTACTACTACTACTACTACCACTACTACAAATATTGCTTCTGCCGTGTGTAATATTACTACTACAGCTTCTACTAATGCTTCTACTGCTCCTACAACTACTACTGCTTCTACTAATGCTTCTACTACTCCTGCAACTACTACTGCTTCTATTACTACTCCTGCCACTACTAGTACTAATACTACTACTACTACCACTACTGCTACTACTAATACCACAGTTGCTACTTCTGCTACGACTACTACTACAACTTTTACTTTTACTTCTACTACCACTACTACTGTTACTACTATTACTAACAATACTACTACTTCTACTACTACCACTGCCACTACTGCTACTGCTACGACTACTACTGCAACTAATACTACTACTACAACTACTTCTACTACTACTGCTGCTACAACTATTACTGCTACTACTACTGTTGCTGCTGCTTCTTCTACTACTATTACTCCCACTATAACCTATACTACAATGATTACTACTGCTATGACTACTACTGCTACTACTAATTCTACTATAACTTCTACTACTATTACTACCACCTCTACAACTACTGCTACTTTTGCTACAATGACAACAACTACTACCATTACTAGCACAAATGTTGCTACTACTGCAACTATGATTACTACTACTACTGTTGCTACTGCAACTGCTACTATCGCTACTACTACTATAAATACTACTATAACTACTACTACTACTATTATGCTGCCAATGCTGCTACTAATAGTACACCTACTACTATTACCATTACTACTCCTACAACTTGTTCTACTACTACTACTAATGGTACCATTACCAATACTACTAGCAGTACTACAACTACTGCCATTACTACTGGTGCTACTACTACTGATACTGCTACTACAACTAATACTACAACTACTACTTCATCTCTGAGAACTACTGTAACAACTACAGCTACTACTATTACTACCATTGCTACTAATTCTACTACTACGTACCCTACTACTACTACTACTACTACAACTACTGTTGTTGCTGCTGCTACTGCTACTTCGACTACTACTGCTATTATTGCTACTACTACTACTACTACCACTATTATAACTAGTGCTCCGAGCCCTGCTACCACTTCTGCTATTGCTATTACTACTCTAGTCCTGCTACTACTTCTTCTAATACTATTACAACTACTACTCCTATATCTACTACTGTTACTATTACTAGTACTACTACTTTTACTACTACTGTACTACATCTGTTGCTGCTGCTACAACTACTACAACTACTACTTCTTCCCCTACTTCTACAACTACTGCTACCATTACAACTGCTACTACTGTTGCTGCTACCACTGCTACAATTGTAACAAAGATAACTACTATTTCTACTACTACTAATACTACAACTACTGCTCCTAATACAACTACAACTAACACTATGAAAACTACTATTGCTGCTACTAGTACTACCACTACTGCTCCTACTACTCTAACTTTTTCTACTATTTTCTCAACTCCTACGCCTACTATTACAACAACTACTCCTACCACTACTGCTTCAACTACTATTATTTTCACTAATGATACTCCTACTGCTACTATTGTTATTATTATTATTATTCTTGTAGTAGTAGTTTTAGTAGAAGTTGTAGTAGTAGTGCGAGTACTATAGTAGAAGTAGCAGCAGCAGTAGTACTAGTAGTAATAGTAGTAGTTGGAATAGTATTTATAGTAATAGTGGTAGTTATTGTTGTATTTGTAGCAGCAACCATGGTAATAGTAGTACTAGTCGTAGTAGTAGCAGCAGCAGTAGTAAAAGAGGTAGGAGTAGTAGTAGTAGTAGGAACAGTTATAGCAATAGTTGTAGAAGCAACAGTAGTAGTAGTAGAAGTAGTAGTTACAGTAGTAGGATTAGTTGCGAAAGTAGTATTAGGCATAGAAGTAGGAGTAGGAGTTGGAGTAAGAGTAGTAGTAGTAGTAGTAGTAGTGGCAGCAGCAGTAGTAGTAGCAGTAGTAGTAGCAACAGTAGTAGTAGCAGAAGTTATGGAAGTAGTAGTAGTAGTAGGAATAGTAGCAGAAGTTGTAGTAGCAGTTGTAGTTGTAGTAGCAGGAGTAGTAGTAGCAGCAGTAGTAGTAGTAGCAGTAGTAGTACTAGCAATAGTAGTAGTTGCAGAAGTATGAGGTGCAGTCGGTGTAGTAGGAGCAGTAGTTGTAGAAGTAGAAGTAATAGTTGTAAAAGAAGTAGCAGCAGCATTATTTGTAGTAGCAGCAGTAACAACAGAAGTAGTAGTAGTTGTTGTTGTTATTGTTTTTACAGTTGTTGTTGCTATTATTGTTGTTGTTGTTGTTGTTGTAGTGGGAGTTGTAGTAGTAGAAGAAGTAGTAGGAGTTGGTGTGGTAGTGGCAGTAGTAGTAGTTGCAGTAGTTGTTGTAGTAGTAGTAGCAGTAGTAGTACTAGTTGAAGTAGTAGAAGTAATAGTCATAGTTCTAGTAGTGGTTATAGTTGTAGAAGTAGGAGCAGGAGTAGTTGTAGGAGTAGTAGTAGTGGAAGTAGTAGTAGTAGTAGTAGTAGTCGTATTAGTAGTAGTCAGAGGAGCCGTAGTAGTAGTAGTTGTAGAAGTCGTAGGAGAAGGAGGAGTAGTAGTCACAGCTGTAGTAGCAGTAGTTGCAGTAATAGTAGCTATAGTAGTAGTGGTAGTAGCAGTAGTAGTTGCAGTAGTCACAGCAATATTAGTAGTAGTAATATTTGCAGTAGTAGCAGTAGCAGTTGTTTTAGTAGTAGTAGTAGCAACAGTATCAGTTGAACTAGTAGTAGTTGAAGTAGCAGCAATAGTAGTAGTTGTTGTTGTTGAAGTAGTAGCAGCAGCAGCAGTAGTGGTAGTAGCATTAGGAGTAGTAGTAGCAGTAGTCGTAATAGTAGTAGTAGTAATATTAGCAGTCATAGTAGCAATAGAAGTAGTTGTTTGAGAGTAGTAGTAGTAGCGATAGCTGTAGTAGCAGTAGTAGTAGTAGTAGTCGCAGTAGTAGCGGTAGTAGTAGCAGTAGCAGTAGTGGAAGTAGTAGTAATAGTAATAGTAGTGGTAGCAATAGTAGTAGTTATACCAGTAGTAGTAGTAGCAGGAGTCGTAGTAGTAGGAGAGGTAGTAGTACTCGTTATTGTTGGAAATGTAGTAGTAGTAGTTGTTGTTGAAGTAGTTGTAGGTGTAGTAGCAGTTGCAGGGGAAGTAGTAGAAGTAGGTGTAATAGTAGTTGTAGAGGCAGTAGCGATATAGTTGCAGTAGTAGAAGTATTAGGAGATGTTGTAGTAGTACTAGTAGAAGAAGTAGCAGCAGTTGCAATAATAGCAGTAGTAGCAGTGGAAGTAATAGTAGTAGTAGTTATTATTGTTGTAGTATTAGTATTAGTAGTAGTAGAAGTTGTAGTAGTCGTAGTATTAATAGCCACAGTAGTAGTAGCAGTCATAGCATTAGTAGTAGTAGCAGCAGCACCAACAGCAGCTGTAGTAGTAGTAATAGTAGTAGTAGTAGTAGTAGCATAAATAGTAGTAATAGAAGTAGTAGCAACTACTGTAGTAGTAACAGTAGCAGTTGTAGTAGTAGTGGTGGCAATAGTTGTAGTCATAGTAGTAGCAGTCATAGCAATTGCAGTAGTAGTAGTTGTAGTAGCAATATTAGTGGCGGTAGTAGTATTACTAGCAATAGCTATAGTAGTAGTAGCAGTAGTAGTAGCAGCAACAATCATAGCAATAGTAGTAGTAGAAGTAGTAGTAATAGTAGTAGTAGTAGTAGTAGCAAAAGTAGTAGTAGTAGCAGCAATAACAGTAGTAGTAGTGGTGGTAGTAGTAGCAGAAGTAGTAGCATTGTACTAGATGAAGTTGTAGTAAATGCAGTAGCAGTAGTAGTAGTAGATGCTGCAGCAGTAGGAGCAATAGTAGTAATAGTAGTAGAGGAAGCAATAGTAGTCGTAGCAGTTGTAGTAGTAGTATTTACAACAGCAGTTGCAGCAGCAGCATTAGTAACGGTAGTAGTATTACTAGTAGCAGCAGTAGTAGTAGTAGCAATGGTAGTAGTAGCAGGAGTCATAGTAGCAGTGGTAGAAGCAACAACAATAGTTGTAGTTTTAGTAGGAGCAGTAGTAGTTGTGTCTATTAAAATAGCAGCAATATTAGTAGCAGCAGAAGTTATTGCAGTAGTGACAGTAGCAGCAATTGTAGTTTTAGCAGTAGCAACAGTGGCAACTAGAGTAGTAGTTGTAATAATAGCAGTAATAGTAGTCATACCAGCAGCAGTAGATGTAGTTGTAGTAGTAGTAGTGGTCCTAGTAGAATTAGTAGTAGCAGCAGCAGTAGTAGTACTAGTCTAGCTAGTGGTAGTAGCAGCAGTAACAACAATAATAGTAGTAGAAGTACTAGTAGTAGTAGCAGTAGCAGCAGTAGTAGGAGAAGTTATAGTAGTAGCAACAAATGCAGTAGTAGTTATAGTAGTAGCAGCAACAGATGTAATAGTTATTGTGGTAGCAGTAGTAGTAGTATTAGTTGTCATAGTTGTAGTATTAGCAGTAGTAGTGGTAGTAGTATTAGTAGTAGTAGTGGCAGTAGTAGTAGTTGTTGGGGAAGTCGGAGAAGTAGTAGTAGTATTAACAATAATAGCAACATTAGTAGTAGTTATAGTACCAGGAATAATAGTAGCAGTAGCTGTAGTAGTAGCTGTGGCTGCAGTAGTAGTAGTAGTGGTAGAAATAATAGTAATTTTAGAAAATAGTAGTAGTAGTAGAAGCAGCAGCAGTAATAGTAGTAGTATTCGTAGTAGCAATAGTAGTAATAATAAGATAAATAGTGGGAATAGTAGTAGTAATACTAGCAGTAGCAACCGTAGTAGCAGTAGTAGTAGTAGCAATAGAAGTAGTATTAGTAGTAATCGGAGTAATAGTAGTAGTAGTAGCAATAGTAGTAGTAGTAGTAGTAATAGCAGCAGTAGGAGCAGCTAGCAATAGTAGTAGTAGTGTTGCAGCTATTGTAGTAGTAGTAGTACTTATAGTAGGAGCAATAGTAGTTATAGTATTAGTAGTAGTAGTTGTTGTAGTAGTAGTACTAATAGTCATTATAGTAGTAGTAGCGAAGTAGTAATTGTATTTGTAGTAGTAGTAGTAGTTGTTGTAGTTGAAGAATTACGAGTAGTAGTAGTAGTAGTAGTCATTGTAGTAGTAGTAGCAATAGTAGTTATACTGGTAGTAGCAGTAGTAGTAGTTGTTGTTGTAGTTGTAGTAGACGCAGTAGTAGTAGGAGAAGTAGTAGTTGCGGTAGTAGTAGTATAAAGAGTACTCAAAGTAGTAGTAGTAGTAGTACCAGTAGTAGTAGCAGTAGCTGAAGTAGTAGTAGTAGTCGTAGAATTAGTAGTTATAGTAGTAGTAGTGGTAGTACTAGTAGTAGTAGTAGTAGTAGTAGTGGTAGTAGCCGTAGTAGTAGTATTATTTGTAGTTGTAGCAAAAGCGGTAATAGCAACAGTAGTTGGCACAATATTAGTAGTAGAAGTAGAAGCAGTAGCAGGAGTAGTAGTAGTAGCTATAGTAGAAGCAATGGAAGCTGTTGTAGCACTAGTAGATGTAGGAGTGGTAGTAATTTTAAGAGCAGTAGTAGCAGTAGTAGGAGTAGCAATAGTAGCAATAGAATTATAAGTAGTTGTAGTAGTAATAGTAGTAACAGTATAAGTTGTAACAGTAGTGGTCGTAGTAGTAGTAGTAGTTGTAGTAGTAGTTGTAGTAGCAATAATAGTAGCAACAGTAGTAGCAGTAGTAGCAACAGTAGTAGCAGTTGGGGTAGTATTAGTAGTGGTAGTAGCAGTAGTATAAGGAGCAGTAGCAGTAGAAGTAGAAGCAGCAGTTGTAGTTGTAGTAGTAGAAGTGGAAGCAGTAGCAGTAGTTGTAGCAGTAGTAGCACGAGTAGTAGTTGTAATAGTTAGCAAAGGAGTAAAGGAAATAGCAGCAGTAGTTATATTAGTAGGAGTTGTACTAGTAGTAGTAGCAGTAGCTAGAGTTGTAGTAGTAGTAGGAGCAGTAGTAGTAGTCATTGAAGTAGAAATAGTTATAGTAGAAGTGGTAGTAGGAGGAGAAGTAGTAGTAGTAGTAGTAGCTATAGTAATAGTAGTCGTAGTAGTAGTAGCAGCAGGGTCGTAGTAGTGGTAGTAGTAGTAGTAATAGTAATAATAGCAGTAGTAGTTGTAATAGTAGTAGTATTAGTAAAAGTAGTAGTAGTTGTTGTTGTAGTAGTAGTAGTAGCATTATTAGCAGACGTAGTAGTAGTAGTAGTTACTGCTGTAGCAGCAGTCGTAGTAGTTATAGTAGTAGTAGTAGCAACCGTAGTAGTAGTAGAAGTAGTAGTTGTTGTTGTTGTTGTATCAGTAGTAGTAGTAGAAGTAGTGATAGCAACTGTAGTAGGTGCAGCATTAGTAGTAGTAGAAGTTGTAGCAGGAGTGGTACTAGTAGTAGTAGTAGTAGTAGAAGTAGTAGAAACAGTTGTGGCACTAGTAGAAGTAGGAGGGGTAGTAATAGTAGGAGCAGTGGCATCCGTATTAGGAGTAACAGTAGCAACGGTAGAAGTATAAGTACTTGTAGTCGCAGTAGTTGTAGGAGCATCAGTTGTAGCAAAAGTGGCTGTAGTAGTAGTGTTAGTTGGGTAGTAGTAGTAGTAGTAGCGGTAGTAATAGTAGTGGTAGTAGCAGTGGTAGTAGTAGTGGTTGTAGTAGTAGCAGTAGTAGTTGTAGCGGAAGCAATAATAGTGGCAGCTGTAGTTGTAGTAGTGGTAGTAGTAGCAGCATTGTCAATAGCAGCAGCAATAGTAGTTGTAGTAGTAACAATAGTAGTAGTTGTGGTAGTTGTAGGAGAAGTAGTAGTAGAAGCAATAGCAGCAGTTGAAGTAGAAGTTGTAGTAGTTGTAGTTGTTGTAGAAATAGCAACTGTAGGTCAAGTTGTAGTAGTAGTTATAGTTGTTGTGGTTACAGTAGTAGTGGTAGCAATAGTAGCAGTACAAGTAGTAGCAGAAGTAGTAGTTGTAATAGTTGTAGCAGTTGTAGGATCCGTAGTAGTAGTAGAAGTCATAGCAGAAGTCATAGTAGTAGAAGTAGTAGTAAGAGCATCAATAGTAGCCGCTATAGGAGTAGTAGTAGCTGTAGTAGCAGTTGTTGTAGTAGTTGTTGTAGTAGCAGCAGTAGTAGCAGTTGTTGCAATAGTAGGAGTAAGAACACCAGTAGTAGTAGTAGAAGTGGTAGTAGTAGTTGTAGCTGTAGCATGAGCTGTAGTAGTTATACTAGTAATAGTCATAGTAGTAAGTGTTGTAGAAGTTATTATCATAGTAGCAGTAGCATTCGGAGCTCTAGTATCAATAGTAGTAGTTATTAGAGCGATATTAGTAGAACGTGTCATAGCAGCTGTCGTAGAAGTAGCAAAAGGTGCAGTTTTAGTGGTATTAGGAGTGGTAGCAGTGGTAGTAGGAGCTGCATTTGCAGTAACAGTAGTTGAAGTAGTGGTAGTAG
>RXID01022349.1:0-30000 GCA_005019695.1 Trichopus zeylanicus subsp. travancoricus
TAGTAGTAGTAGTAGTAGTAGTAATAGTAGTAGTAGTAGTAGTAATAGTAGTAGTTGTTGTTGTAGTTATAGTAGTAGGAGCAAGAGTAGCAGTAGTAGTCGTAATATTAGTAGTAGTTGCAGTAGTAGTAGTAGTAGTAGTAGTAGTAGTAGTTGTTGTTGTTGTTGTTGTTATTGATGTTCTAGTTAGAGTAGCAGGAGCTGTAGTAGGAGTTGTAGTTGGTGGAGCAGTGGTAGCAGTGGTACTAGTCGGTGTAGTAGCAGTAGGAGTTGGAGTAGTAGTAACAGTGGGAGTTGTAGTTGTTGGAATTGTGGTAACAACAGTACTAATAGGTGTAGTAGTTGTAGGAGTTTGAGTAGGCATTGGAATAGGAGTAGGGGTAGCAGTAGTAGCAGTAGGAGTTGTAGGAGTAGGGGTAGGAGTAGTAGTAGTAGTAGTAGGAGTCGGAATAGTAGTAGAGGTAGTAGTAGTAGTAATAGTAGTAGTAGTAGTAGTAGTAGTAGTAGTAGTAGTAGTAGGAATAGTAATAGTCATAGGAGTAGTTGTTCTTTTAGTAGTAGCAGTAATAGTAATAATATTAGTAGTAGTTGTAGTAGCAGTAGTTGTAGTAGTAGCAATAGTAGTAGTATTTGTAGAAGTTATCGTAGTAGGAGTTGTCGTAGGTGTAGTTGTAGCAATTGTTGTTGTTGGAGTAGTGGTAGCAGCAGTATTAGTAGCTGTTATAGCAGTAGGAGTTGGAGTAGGAGTAGGGATAGTTGTAATCGTAGTAGTAGTAGTAGGAGGAGTAGTCGTAGTTGGAGTAGTTGTAGTAGCGGTAGTAGGAGTAGGAGTTGACATCGAAGTAGACGTAGTAGTAGTAGTAGTAATGGGAATAATCGTTGTCATAGTTGTAGTAGTTCTTGTAGTTGTAGTAGTAGGAGTAGTAGTAGTATTCGTAGTAGTAATATTTGTAGTTGTAGTAGTAGTAGTAGTAGTAGTAGTAGGAGGAGGAGGAGGAGGAGTAGTAGTCGTAGTAGTTCTAGCAGTAGTAGTAGTAGCAGCAACAATAGCAACGACAGTAGTCACAGTAGTTTTAGATGTAGTAATAGTTGTCTTATTAGTAGTAGTAGGAGTAGTAGTAGCATAGTAGTAGTAGTAGTAGTAGTAGTAGTAGCCGTAGTAGTGGTAGTAGTAGCAGTAGTAGTAGTTTTTCTTGTAGTAGTAATAGTTGTTGTTGCAGTACTAGTAGCAGTAGTAGTAAAAGTAGTAGTAGGACTGTTTGGAGCAATAGTATTATTACGAGTAGCAGTAGCAGTAGTAGTTGTAGTAGTTGTAGTAGTAGTAGAAGTAGCGGTAATAGTAGTAGTAGTCGTAGTAGGAGTGTAGGAGTGTAGTAGTAGTAGTAGTAGTTGGAGTAGTAATATTAGTAGTTCTAATAGGAGTATTAGTAGTAGGAGTAGTAGTAGGAGTTGTAGTATTGTAATATTGGTATTAGTTGTTGTTGTAGTAGTAGTAGTCATAGTAGTACTAGTAACAGTTGGAGTGAGAGTTGGAGTAGGAGTAGTAGTAGGATTTGTAGTAGTGGTAGTAGTAGTCGTAGGAGTGGTATTAGTAGCAGTGGTACGAGTAGTAGAAGTAGTAGGAGTGTTAGTATTAGAAGTTGTAGTAGTCGTAGTGTTGTTAATAGTCGAAGTAGTACCAGTAGTAGTTGGAGTAGTAATAGTAGCAATTGTACTAGGGGTAGAAGTAGTACTAGTAGTAGTAGTAGTAATAGTAGTAGTAGTAATAGTAGTAGTAGTATTAGTTGTGGTGGTAGTAGTAGTGGTGGTAGTGGTAGTTGTGACATTAGTAGTAGTAGTAGTAGCAACAATAGCAGTAGGAGTTAAGAGTAGGAGTGGTAGTTTCAGTAGCTGTAGTGGTAGTTGGAGCAATAGTTGTAGTAGTAGGTGTAGGAGTTGGAGTAGTTGTAGTAGGTGAAGTAGGAGTTGGTGTAGGAGTAAGAGTAGTTGCAGGAGTAGGAGTAGTTGTAGTTGTGTTAGCATTGGTAGGAATTGTACTAGTAGTTGTACGAGTAGTAGTAGTAGCAATTGTACTTGTAGTAGTAGTAGTGCTAGTAGTAGTAGAAGTTGTAGTAGTAGTAGTAGTAGTAGTACCGTTTGTTGGAGTGGGGGTAGTAGTAGTTGCAGGAGGGGTAAAAGCGGTAGTAGTAGTAGTGTAAGTGGTAGTAGCAGCAGTAGTAGTAGTAGTTGTAGTAGTACCTGTAGAAGTAGCAGTAGTAGTGGAAGGAGTATTAGTTGTTGTTGTTGTAGTAGTAGTAGTATTGGGAGTGTTAGTATTGGTAGTAGTACTAGTAGTAGTGGTAGTAATAGTGATAGTATTAGTAGTAATAGTTCCGGTAGTTATAGGAGTGGTAATAATAGTAATTGCACTAGTAGTAGAAGTAGTACTAGTAGTAATAGTAGTATTAGTAGTATCAATAGTAGTAGTAGTAATAGTAGTAATAGTAGTAGTAGTAGTAGTAGTAGTAGAAGTAGTAGTAGTAGGTGTAGTAGTATTTGTAGCAGTAGCAATATTAGTTGTAGTAGTAGGAGTGTTAGGTGTAGTAGTAGTAGTAGTATAGCAAGAGTAGTAGTGTTTGTTCTTGTTGTTCTAGCTGCAGCAGTAGTAGTAGTAGTAACAGCAGGAGTAGGAGTTCAAGTAGCAGGAGTAGGCTTTGTAGTAGTTGTAGTAGCAGTTTGAGTCGAAGTAACTACTACTTCTCCTACTACTACTACGTGTATTCCTACTGTTCCTACTTCTACTATTAGTACTAGTACTACTACTGCTACTACTACTACTCCTCCTCCTACTACTACTGCTTCTACTATTACTAGTGCTACTACTGCTGCTACAGCTACTACTACTACAGATACTACCCCTAATGTACTCGTACAACAACAACTACTACTGCTACTACTTCCACTGCGACTACTACAAGTACTACTACTGGTACTATCGCTAATGCAACTAGTATTACTACGACTATGACTACTATGACAACTACTGCTACTACTGCTACTTCTACTACAACAACAACAACAACTACTATCAAAACTAATACTACTACTGCTGTTGCTACTACTATGACTTCTTCTCCTACTATTACTACTAGTACAACTACTACTACTAGTTCTCCAACTACTACTACTACTATTACTACTCCTATACCTACTGTTGCTCGTACTTCTACTACTAGTACTACTAGTACTACTACTAACTACTACTGCTACTCTTACTGCTGCTGCTCCTGCTACTGCTACTATTTTTTCTACTACTACTGCTACTACTACTACGACTATTACTACTAATACAACTGCTACTCCTATTGCTACTATTACTAGTACTACTGCTGCTACTGGTAGTGCAACTACTATTTTTACTACTACAACTAATGCTACTACTATTGCTACTGCTACTACTGCTGCTACTACTACTACTTCAACTAGTAAAACTACTACTACTAGTACCCCAACAACTGAAACTACTACTACTATTGTTACTACTGCTGCTACTACTACTACTACTGCTATTATCGCTATTGCTGATACTACTGCTACTACAACTACTACAAAAACAACTACTACTACTCCTACTACTGTTATTTCTGCTACTGCCACTACTATTGCGACGACTACTACTACTCCTGCTGCTACAACTACTACAACTACTATTTCTGCTTCTACTACCTCCACTAATAGTACTTCTGCTACCAATATGGCTGCTACTGCTGCTACTACTACTACTTCTCTTACTACTCCAATTATTACAACTACTGCTACTACTACAACAACTGCTATTACTTAGGTCACTACTACTACTACTACAACTACTATTATTGCTCCTTCTGCAAATGCTACTACTTTTGCTGCTACTACTACTAATACCACTACTACTGCTCCTACTACTAATGCTACTGCTACTACAACAATTGCTGCTTCTGCTACTACTACTGCTACTGCTGCTTCTACGACTTCTACCATTTCTACTATAGCTGCTACCACTACGGCAACTACTACTACTAGTACTCCTGCTACTCCTGCTACTACTGCTACTCCTTCCACTATGATTGCTTCTAGTGCTACATCCGCTAATATCGCACCAATTTCTACTACTACTGCTAGTAGTACCACTAGTGCTACTGCTACTACACCAACTACTACTACTCCTACTACTACTACTACAACCCCTCCTCTTACTTTTGATGCTCCAACTACTACTGCTACTATTGCTACTACTGCTGCTGCTACTACTGCAACTACTACTCCTATTGCTACTACTGCTGCTGCTGTTACTACTACTACTACTACAACAACAACAACAACTACTACTACTACAACTTTTGTTACTCCTACTTCTACTACTACTGCTCCTACAATTACTACTACTACTACTACTTTTGCGGCAACTATTAATGTTATTACTACTACTGCTACTAATAATGCTACTAGTACGACTTCTGCTACTACTTCTACTACTACTACCGATGGCACGACTGCTACTGCTACTACTTCTACCACAGTAGTAATTATTGTGGTAGTCATAGCAGTAGTACTTGCTGTAGTAGAAGTAGCAGAAGTAGTAGTAGTAGTAGTAGTAGCAATAGTAGTGTAGCTGTAGTTGTAGTAGTAGTAGTAGAAGCATTAGTAGAAGTCATAGTAGCTTTTGTTGTTGCCACTGTTCTAGCAGCAGCAGCAGCAGTAGCAGCAGTAGTAGGAGCAGCAGTAGTAGTAGTAGTAGTGGTAGTAGTAGTAGTAGTAGTAGTAGTAATAGTAGTAGTAGTAATACTAGTTGTAGTCGTAGTAGTCATAGTAGTAGTAGCAGTAGTAGTTATAGCAGTCGATGTAGCAGAAGTAGAAAGCTTTAGAAGTCATTGCAGCATTAGCCATAGCTGCACTAATAGAATTTGAAGCAGCAATAGTAATAGTAGTAGTAGTAGTAGCAGCAACAGCAGTAGCAGTAGCAGTAGTAGTCCTAGTAGTAGTTGAAATAGTTGTAGTAGTAATAGCAGTTGTAGTAGTAGTAGTATTAGATGTTGTAGTAGTAGTAGTAGTAGTACCAATAGCAGTACTATTATTAATAGAAGTAGTTGTAGTGGTTGCAGTAGTAGTAGTAATGGTAATAGTGGTCATTGTTGTAGTAGTAGTAATAGTATAGTAGCAGTACGAGTTATAGTAATAGTTGTAGTAGGAGTAGTAGTAGTAGCAGTAGTAGCAGTTGTTGTAGTAGTAGTAGTAGTAGTAACAGTAGTAGTTATTGTTGTTTTTGTTGTTATTGTAGTAGTAGTAGTAGTAGTAATAATAGTTGTAGTAGTACCCAGAATAGTAGTAGTAGTAATAGTTGTAGCAGTACCCAGAGTAGTAGAAGTAGCATTTATGGAAGTAGTAGTTGTAGTAGTCTTGGTGGTGGTGGAAGTAGTAGTAGTAGTACCCGAAGTAGGAGTAGTACTATTAGATGTAGTAGTGGTAGCAGTTGTAGCAGTACCCAAAGTAGCAATAGTTGTCATTGTAGAAGTAGTTGTAGCAGTAGTAGCAGTAGTACCCCAAATAGCAGTAGTAGCAGTTCTAGATGTAGTAGCAGGTGTAGTAGCAATAGTAGTAGTAGTAGTAATAGAAGTAGCAGCAATAGCAGTCACAGCAGTAATAGCAGTAGTAGCGATAGAAGCCATACTAGCACCAGTAGCAGTAGTAGTAGTAATAGTACTACTTAAAGTAGTATTAGTCGGAGTAGTAGTAGCAGAAGTAGTACTAGTGTGAGCGGTTGTAATCGCAGTTGTTGCAGTAGTAGTAGAAGTATTAGTAGCTGTAGTAGCAGTAGTAGTATTATTAGTAGTAGCAATAGTAGCCAACAATAGTAGCAGCAGTAGTAACAGTAGTAGTGGCAATAGTAGCTATAGTAATAGTAGTAGTAGTAGCAGCAGTAGTTGTAACAGTTGTAGAGGTAGTAGAAGTAGTAGCAGTAGCAGTAGTTGTAGTAGTACAAATAGAAGTAGTAGTAGCAGTAGTAGAAGTAGTAGTAATTCCTAACGCTTTGTTCCATACCTTTTAACGGGTATGAAGTAGTAGTAGCAAAGCTAGTACCAATGGTACCAATAGTTGTAGTAGTAGAGGCGGTAGCAGTAGTAGTGGCAGCAGTAATAGCAGCTGCAGTAGTAGTAGTAACAGTAGTAGTAGTTGTTATTGTAGTAGAACTAGTAGTAGTAGTATTAGCAACACAGCAACAACAGTAGTCGTAGTTGCAGCAGCATCAATAGTAGCAGCAGCAACAACAATAGTATTAGTAGTAGAAGTAGTAGTAGTGGTAGTCGCAGGTGTAGTAGTAGCAGCAGTAGTAGTAGTAATAGTAGCAGAAGCAACAATAGTAGTAGTAGTTGTAGCAGTAGCAGTAGCAACAATTCTAATAGTAGTAGTTGTTATTGTTGTAGTAGTAGAAGTAGTAGGTGTAGTAGTATCAGCAGTAGTTGTAGTGGTAGTAGTAGAAGTAGTAGTAGTAGTTAGAGTAGCAGCAGTAGTAGCAGTAGTAGTAATGGCCGTATTAGGTGCATTAGTAGCAGTAGTTGTGGTCGTAGGAGTACTAGTAGCAGTTGTAGTAGTGGTAGTAGTAATAGAATTAGTAGTAATAGTAGTAGTAGTAGTGGTAGTCGTGGTAGTAGTTGTAGTAGTAGGAGTTGGAGTAGGGGTAGTAGTATGCGTATTAGTAGTGAAAGTAGTGGTAGTAGTAGTAGTGGTAGTACCAGTTGAAGTAGTGGTAGGAGTAGTAGCAGCATTAATTGTAGTAGAAGTATTAGCGGAAGCCATAGTAGTAGTAGTAGCAAAGGTAGTAGTCGCAGTAGTAGTAGCAATAGTAGAAGTAGTAGTAGTAGTAGTAATAGTAAAAGTAGTAGTAGTAGTAGTAGTAGTGGTAGTTGTTATTGTTGTTGTTATAGTATTGGTAGCAGTAGCAGTAGCAGTAATTGTTGTAGTAGTAGTGATAGTAGGAGCACTAGTTGTAGTAGCAATATTAGTAGTAGTAGTTGTTGTTGTTGTTGTTTTTGTGGTTATTGTTGTTGCTGGTTGTTGTTGTAGTGGAAGAAGAAGTAGTCGCAGTAATAATATCAGTAGCTAAAGTAGTAGTAGTAGAAGTAGTTGTAGTATTTGTAATAGTACTAGAAGTAGTAGGTGTAGTAGTAGAATCAGTAGCAATAGTACTAGTAGAGAGTAGTAGTTGAGGAAGTAGTACGAGTTGTGGCAGTAGTGGTAGCAGTAGTAGCAGTAGCAGCAACAACATTAGTAGAACTAGTAGCAGAAGTAGCGGTAGAACTAGTAGTAGCAATAGTACTAGCAGCTGCAGCCGTAGTGGTAATAGTAGTAGTCGTAGTAGTAGCGGCAGTAGCAGTGGTAGTAGCAGTAGATGCCGTAACTGAAGTAGTAGAATTAGTCATAGTTGTTGTCGAAGTAGTAGCACCTGTAGTAGCAGTAGTTACAGTAGTAGCAATAATAGTAGTGGTAGGAGCAGTAGTAGCAAAAATAGTAACAGTAGTAGTAGTAGTTGTTGTTGTAGTAGCAGTTGTAACAGTTGTAGTTGCAGTAGAAGCAGTAGTAGTAGTGGTAGTAGAAGTAGTTATAGTAGTGGTAGTAATAGTAGTAGCCGTGGCGATAATAAAAGCACTAGTTATAGTAGTAGCAGCAGCAGCAAAAGTAGTATTAGCAGTAGTACTAATAGTAGTAGAAATAGAAGCTAAAGTAGTAGAAGCAGTAGTACTAGTAGTAGAAGTAGTAAGAGCATTGTAGCAGTAGTAGCAGCCAAAGTAGTAGTTGAAGTTGCAGTTGCAGCAGCAGTAGGAGGAGTAGTTGTAGCAGAAGACGCAGTACTAGCCATAGTGGATGTAGTATAGCAATAGTAGTAGTGATAGAAGTATCCGTAGTAGTAGTAGCCGCAGTAGTAGAAGCTATATTAATACTAGTAAGAGAACTAGCCGTAGAAGCAGCAACAACAGTGGTTGTAGTAATAGTGGTGGCAGTAGTAATAGTAGTAGTATAAGTAGTAGCTGTAGTAGTAGTAGTAGGAGTGATAACAGTAGTAGTGGTAGCAGCTGAAGTAGTAGTAGCGGCAGTTGTATTGTAGTAGTAGCGGTAGTTGTAACAATAGTAGTAACTATTATAGAAGCGGTAGGAGCTACAGCAGCAATAGTAGTTGTACTACATGTAGTAGCAATAGCAGTAGTAGCGATGGCAGTAGACGTAGTACTAGCAATAGTAGAAGTAGCAGCATCAGGGACAGTAGTAGTAGTTGTAGTTGTTGTAGCAGTAATAGTAATAGTAGTAGTAGTAGTACTAGTAGTAATAGTATAAGTAGTAGTAGAATTAGTAGAAGTAGCAAAAGTAGTACGAGTAGTACTAGTAGTAGAGTAGTAGAATTTGTAGCAGTAGTAGTGGTAGTAGTAGTTGTAGCAAGAGTTGTTGTAGTTGTAGGATAAGTAGTAGTAGTAGTATTGTAGTAGCTGCTGCCGCAGTAATAGTAGTAGTAATAGTAGAAGTACTACTAGTAGCAGTAGTAGTTGTAGTAGTAGTACTAGCAACAGCAATAGTAGTTGTAGTAGTTGTTGTAGTTGTTATAGTAGTTGTAGTCGCAATAGTAGTAGAAGTAGTTGTAGTAGTTGCAATAGTAGTAGCAGTAGTTATAGTAGAAGCAATAGTAGAAACAACAACATTGGTAGCAGTAGTAGTAACAACAACAACAGCAGCAGTAGTAGAAGTAGTAGCAATAGTTGTAGTAGTAGCATAAGTAGTAGTAGTTCATGTAGCAATAGTAGCAGCAGTAGTACTAATACTAGTATTAGTAGTGGTAGTAGTATTTTTAGTATTTACAGTAGTAGTAGGAGTCGTAGTAGCAGCAGTAGTAGTCGTTGTCATCGTAGTAGTAGTAGTAGTCGTAGAAGTAGTAGTAATGGTAGTAGTAGTTGTAGTAGGAGGAGGAGAAGGTGGAAGGTGGAGTAGGAGCAGTAGTAGGAGTATTCGTAGTTAGACTAGTGGTAGTAGTAATAGTAGTAGTAGTTGCAATAGTAGTAATAGTAGTAGTGGTGGTAGTAGTAGTAGTAGTAGTAGTAGTAGTAGTAGTATTCGTAGTAGTAATCGTAGTAGCAATAGTAGTGGTCATTGTAGTAGTAGTCATAGTAGAAGTAGTAGTGGTAATAGTACTACTAGTAGTGGTGGTGGTGGTAGTTGTAGTAGTAGTAGTAGTTGTTGTTGTTGTTGTTGTAGTAGGAGGCGGAGAAGTAGTAGTACTTGTTCTTGTTCTTGTACCATAGGCAGTAGTAGCAGTAGTAATGGTAGTAGTAATAGTAGTAGTTGTAGTTGTAGTAGTACATGATGTAGTTATTGTAGATGTAGCAGCAGCAGGAGTTGTAGTAGTAATAGAAGTTGTAGCAGTAGTACTAGTTGAAGTAGTAGCAGTAGTTGTAGTAGTAGTAGTTGAAGTTGTAGTAGTAGCAACAATAGTAGTAGTAGTAATAGCAGGAGTTGTAGTAGTAATAGGAGGAGTTTTAGTAGTAGCAGTAGCAGCAGTAATAGTAATAGTAGTAGTAGTAATATCAATAGTAGCAGTAATAGGAGTAGCAGCAGAGCAGTTGTAGAAGTTATAGTAGCCATTGCTGTAGTTGTTGTTGTAGTAGTTGTAGTATTTGTAGTAGTGGTAGTAGTTGTTGTAGTAGTAGTAGCAATAGTAGTTGTAGTAGTAGTAGTAGGAGTAGTAGTAGTAGAAGTAGTAGGAGCGTTAGTATTTGTATATTTGTAGTAGTAGTAGTAGCACTAGTAGTAGTAGGAATAACGGTAGTAGCAATTGTACTAGTAGTAGAAGTAGTATTAGTAGATGTAGTAGTAGTAGTAGTAGTACTATTAGTAGTAACAGTAGTAGTAGTAGGGTAGTGGTGGCAGTAGTAGTTGGAGGAGTAGGACGTAGTGTAGGATTAGTAATTGGGGTAGAAGTAGTTGGAGTAGTGGTACTCGTAGTAGTAGTAGGAGTAGGAGTAGCAGTTGGAGTTGGAGCTGGAGTTGGAGTGGTAGTCGTATTAGTAGTTGTAGTCATGGAAGTAGTAGTAGTAGTAGGAGCAGTAGTAGAATTGGTTGCAGTAGCAGTAGTAATAGTAGTATTAGTAGTAGTGGTTGTTGTCGTTGTTCTCATAGTAGTTGTTGTAATACTCGAAGTAGTCGTAGTAGCTGCAGCAGTAGTACTAATTGCAATAGTGGTAGTAGTAGTATTAGTAGTAGTAGTTAACTGTAATAGCAGTAGGTGCAGTAGTTGTAGCGGTAGTAGTAGCTATAGTTGTAGCAGTAGTAGAAGTAGAAGTTGTTATTGTTGTTGTAGTAGTAGTTGTAGTAGAAATAGTAGTAGTAGGAGGAGGAGGAGCAGTAGCGGAGGCAACAACAGCAGTAATAGTATGAGTGGTAGTAGTAATTGTAGTAGTCATAGTAGTAGTAATATTGGTGGTAGTAGCAGTAATAGTAGTAGTAGTCATAGGAGGAGGAGGAGGAGTAGTAGTACCACTAGTAGTAGTAGTACGTGTTGGAGTTAAAGTAGTAGTAGTAGTAGTAGTAGTAGTAGTAGTAGTAGTAGTACTAGTAGTAGTAGTAGTAGTAGTAGTAGTAGTAGTAGTAGAAGAAGTAGAAGAAGAAGAAGTTGGAGTATTAGTTGTAGTAGTCGGACTTGCAGTAGTAGTAGTAGTAGCAAGAGTAGTAGTGGGAGTCAGAGTAGTGGTCGAAGAAGTTGTAGTAGTAGTAGCATCAGCTGTAGTGGCAACAGTATCAGCAGCAGTATTAGTAGTAGTAGTTGTTGTTGTTGTTGTTGTTGTTGTTGTGGTAGTAGTAATATTAGGTGTTGTAGTAGTAGTAATAGTCACAGTTGTAGTAGTAGCAGTAGTAGTAATTGTTCTAATAGTGGTAGAAGTAGTAGTAGTTGGAGGAGGAGTAGTAGCTGTAGGACTTGTAGTAGTAGTAATAGCATTAGTAGTAGTAGTAGGAGTATAGTAATAATAGGAGTTGAATTCGTAGTAGCAGTAGTAGTAACAGTAGAAGTAATAGTAGTAGTAGTAGTGGTGGATGTCATTGTAGAAGTCATAATAGAAGTAGTAGTAGGAGAGTTAGGAGTTGTAGTAGTATTAGGAATAGTAGTAGTAGCAGTTGTAGTAGGAGTATTCGGATTACCAGTTGTAGTAGTAGTAGTAGTAGTAGTAGAGGTAGGAGTAGCTCAATCAGTAGGAATAGTAGCAATAGTAGTTGTAATAGTATTAGTAGTACTAGTAGCAGAAGTAGTAGTAGTTGCAGTTGTTGTATGGGTTGGAGAGGGAGTAGTAGCAGGAATAGTTGTAGTTGAAATAGTGGTAGTAGTTATAGTTGTAGAAGAAGTAGTAGTAGGAGCAGTAGTACTAGTAGTAGTAGTCGTAATTGGAGTAGTAGTTGTTAAGATGGGGATAGTAGTGGTAGTAGGAGTCGTAGTAGTAATGGGAGTTGGAGGAGTAATAATAGTAGCAGTAGTAGTTTTGGTAGGAGTAGATGTAGCAGTAAGGGGAGTTGGAGCAGGAATAGTTGCAGTAGTACTAGTACTAGTAGCAATAGTAGGAGTAGTAATCGAAGTAGTAGTAGTTGTCACAGTAGTAGTTGCTGTTGTAGTAATAGTAATGGTAGTAGCAGTTGTAATATGAGTAGTAATAGCAGTAGCAGTAGTATTAGCGGAAGGAGTTATAGTTGTAGTAGCAGCAGATCTAGTAGTTGTAACTGTACTAGTAGATGTAGTAGTTGTAGTCGTAGTAATAGTTATAGTAGTAGTAGTGGTGGTGGTGGTGGTGGTGGTAGTAGTAGTAATAGTAGTATTCGTAGTAATAGTAGTAGTTGTGGAAACAACAATAGCAGCAATAATAGTAGTAGTACTTATCATAGTAATAGTAGTAGTAATAGTAGTAGTAGTAGTTGTTGTTGTTGTAATAGTAGTAGTAGTAATAGTGGTATTAGTAGTAATAGTAGGAGTTGTAGTAATAGTTGTAGCAACAGCAATAGCAGCAGTAGTAGTAGTATAAGAATAGTAGTTGTCGTAGTAGTAGTAGTAGTAGTAGTAGTAGTAGTAGTAGTAGTAGTAGTAGTAGTAGTAGTAGTGTTAGTAGTAGTAGTAGTAGGAGTAGCAGTTGTAGGAGTAGTAGTAATAGTAGTAGGGTTAGGAGTAGTAATAGTTGTCGTAGCACTAGTGGTAATAGTAATGGTAGTAGTAGCAGTGGTTATAGTAATAGTAGTATTTGTTGTAGTAGGAGCAATAGTAGTAGCAGTAGTAATAGCAGTAGTAGTCGTAGTAGTAGTAGAGGTGGCTGTGGCAGCAACAGCAGTAGCGGTAGCTGCGGCAGCAACAGTAGTAGCAGTAGTAGAAGTTGTTGTAGCAGCTGCAACAACAGCAAGATTAGGAGTTGTAGTAGTTATAGTAATAGTAGTAGTAGTAGGAGGAGCAGGTGTAGTAGTAGTAGCAGGAGTAGGTGTAGGAATGGTTGTAGTCGTAGCACAAGTAGGAGTAGGAGTAGTAATTCTGCTGTTGCTACTAGTACTGCTACTACTACTGCTGCTAAAACCACTACTACTGCTTCTAGTACTACTACTGCTAATGCTGAAGCTACTACTATTACTGCTACCACTACGAGAACAATTGCTACTGCTGCTACTGACAATACAATTACTTCTACAACTACTATTGTTGCTACTACTACTACTTTTACTACTACTATTACTACTATTACTGCCACTGCTGCTTACACAGCTATGGCTACTACTATGACTTCTAATTCTACTATTACTGCAATTGCTAATACTAGTGACACTACCACAAATACTACTACTACTACTTCTTCTTCTACAATGACAACAACAACAACTACTACTCCATCTCCTCCTACTACTATTGTTATTATTGCTACTACTACTACTACTACTACCACTAGTACGCCTTCCACTACTGCTACAACTCCTACTACTACAATCACTACTACTACTACTACTAACGCTACGAACATTACTACTATTACTACTATTACTGTGACTTCTCCTACTTCTGATACTACTATTGCTGCTGGTAGTGCAAATACTGCTATTGCTATTACAGCTATTGCAACTACTACGACTTCTCCTACTACTAATACATCTCCTACTATTACTACTTCTGCTCCTCCTATTACTACTACTATTGCTACTACTGCTGCTACTACTACTAATAATTCTACCATTACTAATACTACGATTGCTACTACTACTACATCTACAACTACTACTACTATAACTACTACTACTACTACTACTACTACTATTACCATTGTCGCATTACTGTTGCTACTACTACCACTACAACTGCTATAACTACTACAACAACAACAACAACAACAACTACTTTTACTACAACTACTACTTCTACTACTACTACTACTGCTACTACTACAACAACTAATGTTATTAGTACTGCAACTATCACTACCACTACTACTACTCTGACTCTTGCTCCTACTTGTACTCCTACTCCTACTTTTGCTGCTACTACTACTACTACCGCTACTACCACTTCTACTACCACTACTACACCTACTCCAACTGCTACCGCTACTTCCACTCCTTCTACTACTACTGCTAATATTACTACTGATACTACTATCGCTACTACTACTACTTCTACTCCTACTACTACAACAACAACTACTACTACTACAATTACAGCTGCTACAACTACTACCACTACAACAGCTATAACTACTACTACTACACAATTAGTACAATAACTACTACAACTACTACAACTACTGCGGCTGCTGCTGCTGCTACTACTACTCCTCCTCCTCCTCCTCTTACTACTACTAGTAGTAACACTACAATGACTACTGCTACTGCAATTACTGCTACAACTATTACAACAATAACTACTAGTACAACTACAACTACTATAACAACAACTACTACTACAACTACAACAACAACAACTAGTACTACTAATACTACCACTAGTACTACAACCACCGCTACTACTACCACTGCAACTAGTACTACTAGTACTGTTATTACCACGACAACTACAACTACTACTCCTACTACAACTTCTACTACTACTACTACTACTTCTACTACTACTAAACTACTACTACTACTAGTACTACAATGACAACAACAACCACTAATACTACTACAACAACTGCTACACTTACTACTACTACTATTACTACCATTTCTACTACTACTCCTACTATTACTACAACAACTACTATTGCTCCAAGTACTACTACTACTACTACTATTACTACTACTACTACTACTACTACTACTACTACTACTATTACTACTACTACTACTACTACTACTACTCCTCCTCCTCCTCCTACTCCTATGTCCATTGCAATTACTTCTACTACTACTGCTGCTATAGCTACTATTACTCCTACGAGCACCACTACGACTATTACTACTATTACTGTTGTTGCTGCTGTAGCTACTACTACTATTTGGAACACTTGTACTAGTACTAGCACCACTACTGATACTACTTCTACTGCTACTACTGCAACTACTACTACTACAATAACAACAACTACTGCTGCTACAACTACTAGTACTACAACTAATACTACCACCACTACTCCAACTACCGCTACAACTACCAGTGCAACTACTAGTACTACTATTACTCTTACTTCTACTACTACTGCTTCTACTCCCACCCCAACGCCTCCTACTACTACTACTACAACTACAACTACTACTACTACTACTACTACAACTACAACTACCACTACTACTACAACTACTACAACTATTGCTATAACAGTTGCTACTACTACTAAAACAACAACTACTACTCTCGCTGCTACTACTACTCCTAGTACCACCACCACTACTCTTATTAATATTGCTACTACTGCTACTATTACTACTACAACTTCTACTACTACTACCGCTACTACTACTACTAGCACTACTCCAACTGCTATTTCTCCTACTACTAACACAACTACTCCTGTAGCTGCTATTGCTACCTTTGCTACTTCTACTACTTCTGTTACTGCCACCACAACTATTGCTACTACTACTACTACAAATGCTACTATTGCTACTACTACTGCTATAACTACTACTACTACTGCAACTACAACGATTTCTGCTACTACTACTGCTGCTTATTCTCCTACTACTATTGTATTGCTGCTACTACTACTACTACTACTCTTGCTACTGCTACTACTTCTACTATTGATACTACGATCACTACTATTACTGCGTCTGCTACTACAACTACAAGTGCTACTGCTACAAATGCTATTGCCCCTACTACTACATCACCAACTACTTCTACTACTACTATTACTACAACTGCTACTACTATTACTATGACTACTACTACTTATACTACTGCTACTACTAGTACTACTATTACTACTACTACTATAACTATTACAAATACTACTTGTACTACAAAAACTACTACTACTACTACTACTACTACTACTGGTACTAATAATAATTCTCCTACTACTACAACTACTACTTGTACTGCTACTGCTACTACTATTAATACTATAGTTACAACTACTATTACTACTACTACTACAACACCTACTACTACTACTGTACAACTATAACTACTACTACTATTACTACTACTACTACTACTGCAACACCTACTGCTACTACAGCTACAACTACGACTACTACTACTATTACTACTACTAATGCCACTACTACTACACCTAGTAGTACTACTACCACTACTACTACTATTAGTTCTATTACTATACCTAGTAGTACTACTACCACTACTACTGCTACTGCTGCGGCTGCTACTTCTAGCGCTACTGCTACGACTACAACTACCACTTCTACTACCTATACTACTACTCCTACCAGTACTATCACTACTACTACTACAACAACGATAACTACTCCTACAACTACCACTATAGCTACGTTTGCTACTACTGTTACTACAATTACTACTACTACTATTACTACTATTGCTACTACCACTACTACAACAATTACTACTACTATTGCTACTAGTACTACTGCTACTGCTACTATTGCTACTACTGCTACTACTTCTACTGCTACCACTACTACTGCTACTACTACTACAACTACTGCTACCACTACTACTACAACTCCTCCTCCTCCTCCTCCTCCTCCTACTACTACTACTATTACTATTGCTACTATTATGAGAACTATTACTAGCACTATTACAACTACTACTACTATGCCTACTATGACTACTAATAGTACCAGTACTACTACTCCAAACAAAGTATGAGTAGTAATAGTAGCAGCAACAGCAGCAGTAGTGTTTATAGGAGCAATTATAGTAGGAGTAGTAGGAGGAGTAATATCAGTAGTAGCGGTTGCAGCAGTAGTTGGATCAGTAGTGCCATTATAAGTATTGGTAGTACTAGTAGGTGTTGTAGTAGCAATAGTTATGGTAGTACTAGTCGTAGCAGATGTAGTAGTAGTAGAAGTAGTAGTTGCAATGGTGGTAGTTGAAGCAGTAGTAGTGGTAGTAGCAGCAACAACAACAGCAGTAGTAGTTGTTATATTTGGAGTGGTAGAAGTGTTAGTAGTAGCTGTAGTAGTAGTAGGAGTAGTAGCAGTAGTAGCAAATATAGTAGAAGTAGTAGTAGTAGAAGTAGTAGTGTTAGTAGTAGTAGTAGTGGAACTAGGAGCAATAGTAGCAGTAGAAGTAGTAGTAGTAGCAGCAACAGTAGTAGTAGCAATAGTAGCAATAGAAATAGTAGGAGCAGTTGTAGCGGCAATAGCATTCTTTCTAGCAGTAGAAGCAATTGTAGTAGTTGCAGCAGCAGCACTAAAATTTTTAGGAGTAGTAGTCGTAGTTGTAGTAGTAGTAGTAGTAGTGGTAGTAATTGTAGTCGTAGTTGTAATCGTAGTTGTAGTAGTAGTTGTAGTAGTAATTGCAATAATAGTAGTAGATGTGGTAGTAATTGTAGTAGTAGTTGCTATAGTTATAAAAGTAATAGTAATAGTAATAGTAGTGGTAGTAGAAGGAGTAGTATTAGCAGTAGCAGAAGCCATAGTTGTCATCATAGTAGTAGTACTGGTGGCAGTAGTTGTAGTACAAGAATTAGTGGTAGTAGTCACAATAGTAGTAGTTGTAGTTGTAGTAGTAGTTGTTGTAGCAGTACTAGTCACAGTCGGAGGAGGAGTAGTAGTAGTAGTAGGAGAAGTAGCATTAGTAGCAGTGGCCGTAGTAGTAGTTGTAGTAGTGGAAAAAGCAACAATAGTAGAAATAGTAGTAGTAGTAGTAGTAGTGGCAGTAGTAGTAGTCGCAGTTGTAGTTGTGGTACTAGGAGTTGTAGCAGTAGCAGTAGTTGTAGAAGTCATCGGAAAAGTAATACTAGTAGTGCTAGTAGTAGCAGTAGTACAGTAATATTAGTATTAGTATTAGTAGTAGTGGTAGTATCAGTAGTAGTAGTAATAGTAGCAATATTACTATTAATGGTAGTACTAGTAGTAGCAGCAGACATAGTAGTAGTAGGATAAATAGTAGCAATAGCCGTAGTCATAACATAAGTTGTGGTAATTGTAGAAGTAGTAGTAGTTGTAATAGAAGTAGCAAAACTAGTAGTAGTAGTATGAGAGGTAGTAGTAGTATAAGTAGTAGTAGTAGTAGCGGTAGCTGTAGTAGTAGTTGTTGTTGTTGTTTTTGTTTTGGTAGCAGCAGTAGTAGTTATAGATGTAGTAGTCGTGGTAGTAGTAGCTGTAGTACTAGTAGCAGTAGTGGTAAAAGCAGTAGCAGTAGTAGTATAGTAGTAATAGTTGTTGTAGTAGCAATAGCCATTGTTGTTGTAGTAGCAGTAGTAGCAGTTGGAGTAATAGTAGTAACCACTCCAACTACAAGTTCTGCTACTACTAACGCTAACCCTACTACTATTGCAACTGCTTCCATTACTACTTTTGCTACTGCTTCTGCTACTACTACTATGACTGCAACTACGACTACTAATAATGCTGCTGCTACTACTAATACCATTACTACTACTGCAACTACTACTACTGTAGCTTCTATGGCTGCTACTACCACAACCGCCTCTCTTACTACTACTACTACTTCCACTATTACTAGTACTACTACTACTATTGCTACTACTGCTACCATTACTGCTACCACTACTACTATTACTACTACTATTACAACTAAGGCATCCACTGCTACTGCTACTGCTACTACTACTACTAATACTACTATAACTACTTTTGCTACTATTATTACTACTAGTACTACTTCAGTAACTACTACTACCACTGCTACTACTACTACTACTGCTATAACTATTAGGGCCACTGCTACTGCTACTACAACTATACAAACTACAACTACAATTACAACCACTACTAACGCTTCTACTCATATTACTGCTACTACTACAACAACTCCTACTATACCTTCTACTGCCACTACTACTTCTATTACTTCTAGTAGTACTACTATTGCAACTTCTACTACAACTACTTCTGCGACTACTACTACTACTACTACTAGAACCACTATTACTACTACTGCTACTACTAGTTCTACTACCACTACTACTACTCCAAATACTACTATGCCTACTATACCTACTACTAGTAGCACTACTACTACTGCTACTGCTATAACTACAACCCATACTACTGCTACTACGACTACGGCTGCTGCTACAGCTCATGCTACTACTGCTACTACGAGTACTACTCCAACTATTGTTGCTGGTGCTATGCTGCTACAACTACCACTACTACTTCAACTACTGCAACTACTGCTATTGCTACTTGTACTACTACTAAAACTACTACAGCTTCTGCTACTACAACTACTTCCCCTACTACTCCTACTACTACTACTACTTTTACAAGAACAATAACTACTACTACCCCAACTAGTAAAACTACTAACTCTACTACTACAACTACTACTACTGGTACTATTGCTACTACTGCAACAACTTCTACTTCTGCTACTAACGATTACTATAGCTACTGCTGCATCTACTACTACTACTACTCCAACTGCTACTGCGGCTACTACTACTACTACACTACTACTACAACAACAACAACTACTGCGACTGCAACTACAACTACATCTATTATTATTACTACTACCATTACTACTACTGCTATTGCTGTTATAGTTACTACTACTACTCCTGCCCCTACTACAAGAACAACTACTACAACTACTTCTATTACTACTGCTACTACTACTGCTTCTACTACTACTACTACTACTACTGCTTCTACTACTACTACTACTACTACTGATTCTACTGCTACTACTACTACTGCTACCATTACAACAACTACTACTTCTTCTACTACTACTACTACTAATACTACTACAACTACTACTACAGCTACTACATCTACTACTACTACGACTACTACTACTACTACTACTACGACGACAAGTACTACTTCTACTACTGCTGCTAATACTACCACTGCTACTTCAACTACTACTGCTACTACTACTCCCACTGCTACTATGGCTACTATTGCTACTACTACTACTACTTCTACTACTGTAGCTACTACAGCAACCAATGCAACTGCTACTACTACAATTACAAATACAACTACCACTACTTCTACTATTGCTACTACGGCTGCAAATACTACTATTCGAACTACTATTGCTACTAATACTACTATTCGAACTACTATTGCTACCAATACTACTACCAATATTGCAGCTACTACTACTACAACTACTGCTACTATTATTGTGACCGCTACTACTACACGTACTACTACTACTACTACTACTACTGTGCCAAGTACTACTACATAGCACTACTATTACTACTACTTTTGCTGCTGCAGCTGCTGCTGCTACTACAATTACCACTACTATGCTGCTGCTGCTACTACTACTACTACTTGTTTGACTACTATTACTACTGCTACTACAGTTGCTACTACGACTTTTGTTGCTCCGACTAATACTAGTGCTTCTACACTTCAACCCCTCATACAAGTTTTGCTAATACTACTACTACTACAACTATGGCTACTATAACAACTACTACTACTTCTACTACTATTACTACTACAGCTACTACTGCTTCTACTACTACTACTACTACTACTGATATTCTGGCAACTACTGCTACTACTGCTACCACTACCTTAACTACTATTACTGCTTCTACTACAACTACTACTACTACTACTACCACTACGGCTACTATTTCTACTACTATTACTACTACTACTACTACTACTACTACTGTTGTTGCTGCTGCTACTACTACTACTACTACTATTACCACTACAGATACAACTAGTACTCCCATTACGACAACAAATACTAGTACTACTACTACAACTTTTGCTACTAGTTCTCCTATAACACTGATAACTACTACAACTACTACTCCTACAACAACAACAACAACAACTACTGCTGCTACTACTACTAGTGTTCCTACTTTAATCACTAACACTACAGATCCTACAACTCCTACAACTACTACTACCACTGCTTCTACAACTAATACAACTACTGCTGCTTCTTCATCACTACTACTACTAGTATTTTAACTAATAATACTTGTACTACTACTACTACTACTCCTACTTCTACTGCTGCAACTTCAACTGCTACTACTACTACTACTACTGCTATTGGTCCTACAACTACTCCTACTGCTACTACTACTGCTACTACTGCTACTACTGCTACTGGTCCTACTACTGCTGCTACTGCTACTACTACTGCTGCTACTACTACTGCTGCTATTGTTACTACTATTACTAATACTTCTCCAACAACTGCAACTACCACTACCACTACTGCTCCAACTACTGTTACTACCATTACTATTTCTTCTACTCCTACTGCTACTATTACTACTACTACTACAGCTTCTACTAGTACTATTACTACTATTATTTTTATAAATAATACTACTGGTACTTCTGCTACTACTACTCCTACGACTGCAACGCAACTGTGACTGCTACTCCTACTACTAATGCTACTGCTCCTACTGCTACTACTACTTCGCCTCTTACTACTGCTACTCTTCTTACTGTTGCTACTATGACTACTACTACTACCACTACTACTAACACTGCTCCAACTACTACTAGTACTGCAACAACTACTCCTATTACTACTACTACTCGTACTACAGCTGCTGCTCTTGCTACTACTATTACTACTCCTACTACTTCTACTGTTACAACCACTACTGCTACTATTAATACTTCTACTACTACTGCTACTATAATTACTCCTACTACAACTACAACTGCTCCTACTATTACTACTACTACTACTACTATAGCTCTTACTACTATAAGTGCTACAATCGCTTCTACGGCTCCTACGACTACTTCTACTACTATTGCTACTACCACTACAACAACAACTACTAGTAGTGTGGCTACTACTATTGATGTTCCTACTACTGCTACTTGTACTGGTACTATTTCTACAACTACTACGGCTGCTACGACTACTGCTACTACTTCAACTACTACTCTGAATTCTACTACTATTGCTAACACTACCACGACTACTACTACTACTACTACTAGTGCTACTACTATTTCTACTACCACTACTTCCGCTACTACAACTACTACTACAACAACTACTACTACTACTTCTATTGCTGCTACTACTACTACAGCTACTACTGCTTCCACCACAACTACTGGAACTTCTACTACTACTATTACTATAAATAATTTAATAACTTCTACCACTGCTACTGCTTATACTACTTCTTCCGCTACACCTACTACTACTACTCCTAATTCGATAACTACTGCTACTACTACTCTTACACACTAATTCCATTACTAAAGAATCTGCTACTACCATTATGACAACTACTACTACTGCTCCTATTATTAGTACGACAATTGCTACTCCTGCTTCTACTACTACTACCATTGCTGCTAGTACTCCGACTAGTACTACTATTACTACTGCTGCTGCTACTACTCCTACTACAAGTACTACAACTATGGCTACTATTATAGCAATTACAAAAACCGCTTATGCTACTACTGCTACTGCTACTACTTCTACTAGTAGTCGGCTGTTATGACAACAACTACTACTACTACTATTACTACTACTACTGCTGCTACGACTACTACTTTTGCTACTACCACTACTACTACTATTCCTCCTCCTCCTCCTCCTCCTACAACGAGAACGGCTACTGCTACTGCTAGAGCTACTTCTACTATGGCTGCTGTTGTTGCTGCTTGTACTACTGGTACTACTGCAACTACAACAACTACTGCTACTTCTGCTATAACTACTACAGCTAATACAAAGTCTCCTATTACTTCTGCTGCCACTACTACTACTACTACTACTACTAATACTACTACTACCACTACTACTACTACAAACTTCAACCACTACTACCACTACTGCTACTACTACTATCTCACCAACTACTGTTTCTACTACTATAGCTACTACTTTTACTACTACACTAATACTGGTACTACTACTACAACTACACTAATACTACTACTGCTACTACTTCTGCCACTACTATTGATACTACTACTACTACTACTATTGTGGCTACTACTACAAATAACACCACTACTACTACTGCGACTAGTAGTACTACTACTTCTAGGACTACTACTACTATTATTACTATTACTACAATTACGACAACTACTACTACTACTATTGCTACTTCTACCACGAAAACTACGACTACTACTACTGCCACTATGTCTACTACTGCTACCAATACTAGGCCGGCAACTACTTCTACTACTACTTCTACTATTACTACTACTACTAATATGACAACTACTACTTCTACTATAACTACAACCACTACTACTACAACTACAACTACAGTTACTACTGCTACCACTCATACAACTATAACTGCTACTACTACTACTTCTCCTACTAATTCTACACTTGCTGCTACTACTAGTACCAGTACTTATGCTATTACTACTACTACAGCAACTATAGTTACTTCTACTACTACTACTCCTATAACAACTACTACTACGACAACAACTATAGCTACTATTGCTGCTATAGCTACTACTACCACTGCTTTTACTACTACTACAGCCTGTAGTACTACTCCTACTACTATTACTACAACTACTACTATTGCAACTACTACTTATGCTACTACTACTACTACTACAACCACTGCTACTACTACTACTGCTACCACTACTACTACTCTTACGAATGCCATGGCTACATCTTCTACTACTACAACTACTGCTACTACCCCGGCTACCACCATGACTATGACTACAACTACTACTATGACTGCTAAAACTACTACTACAACTACCCCAACCACTAAAACTACTACTACCACTACAACAACTGCTACTACTACTACTACTATTGCTCTTACTGCTACTATTGCTAATATTGCTACTATTACAACTACAACTACTAAAACTACTACTACTACTACAATAACTACTACTGCAAATGCTACTGTGGCAACTGCTATCGCTACTACTACTACTACTATTACTACAACAAGAACAACAACAACTACTACTACTACTACTATGACTATTACCACTACTACCCCTACTACTGCTGCTCCTACTGCTACTACTGCTGTTGCTACTTCTACTACTCTCACTACTACTTCTACTACTACTACTACTACTATTACTATAATAACAACAACTACTACTACCACCACCACTACTACTACTACCCCTACGACTCCTGCTACTACTGGGGCTACTGCTAGTACTACTCCCATTACTACAACTGCTACTGGTACTACTATTGCTACTTCTCCAACTACTATGACTACAACTACTACTACTATTACAATAACTAGTGCTATTGGCACTACTACTTCTACCACTACTACAAATGCTATTACAATAACTACTACTGCTGCTACTAATGTTATTGCTATGACAACTACTGCTCTGCTACTAATACTATTGCTTCTACGATAACTACTGCTTCTGCTATAATTTCTACTTTTGTTACTGCTACTAGTAGTACTACAACTCTTGCTACTATTGCTACTACTATTATTTTTACTAATGCTACTTCTGCTACTCCAGCTACTACTACTATTTTTTCAACTGCTACCGCAAATTGTACTCCTACTACTACTGCAAGAAATATTGCACCAACTACTACTACATCTTCTTCTGCTCCAACTACCACTATTGTAGCTACCGTTACTACTACTACCAGTACTGATACTACTACAACTATTATTACAACCACTACTACTGCTTCTAGTAATACCATTATTCCTTCTACTACTACTGCTACTACTACTACTGTTGCTACTACTACTTTAACTACTACTACCACTACTATAACAACTACAACTCCAAGTCCTACTACTACTGCTCCTACTACTACAACTATTGCTACAACTATTACTACTGCTACTACTGCCACCTCTGCTACTACTGCTACTACTGCCACCTCTGCTACTACTGCTACTACAACTACTACTGCTGCTACTACTACTTCAACAACTACTACTTCTACTAATACAACATCTCATACTATTACTACAAGTACTACTACACTACTACTACTACTACTTTCACAATGACAACTATTGCCGGTACTACTACTACTGCTACTACTACCATTACTACTACTACTACTACTACTACTATTGCTACTACATCTAGTTCTACTGGTACTACCACTACTACTATTCCTACTACTACTTCTTCTACCTCTCCGACTACTACTACTTTTCCTACTACTACCACTACTACTATAACTACTACTACCACTACCACTACTACAACTACTACAACTACTACTACTTTTGCTACTTCTACTTCTAATACTGCTACTACTCTTCATCCCCTACTCCTCCTCCTACTACTACTGCTACTCTCAATATTACTATTACTACCACCACTACTACTACTATTACTACTTCTATTACTATTGCTACTACTACTACTACTATTGCTACTACTACCACTCGACTTCTCTGACTATTGCTACTACTGCTATTACTACTGCTACTGCTACTGCTACTAAGAAATGACTACTGTTATAGCTACTACTACTACTTCTATTAATACTACTACAACATCTATTATGACTACTACTGCTACTGCTCTGCTGCCTATACCAATAGTACAACTACTACTACTTCTATTACGGCTGCATTTTATACTACTACTATTACTGCAACAATGACTACTACTACTGTTACTACTACACCTACATCTTCTACTTCTACTACTATTACTACAATATGAAGGTAGTTATTGCAGCTGCTACTTCCACTACTACTATAATTACTACAGCTACTGCTACTACTTTTGCTACTCCAACTACTACTATCACCACTTCTACTACTACTACTACTACTGGCAGTAGTTAGGGTAGTTACAGTAGTAAAAGTAGTAACAATTGAAGTAGTAAAAGAAGTACTAGTAGCAATAGTGATAATAGTAGTAGTAATAGTAGTAGTACCAGTATCAGCAGCAGCAGTAGTAGTAGTAGTAGTAATAGTAGTAGTAGTAGTAGTAATAGCAGTAGTAGTGGTAACAGTAGTAGAAGTAGCCACAATAGTAGTAGTAGTAGTAGTAGTAACAATAGTAGTAGTATTAGCTGCAGTAGTGGTAGTAATAGTAGCAACAGTAGTAGTAGTAATAGTAACAATAGTAGTAGTATTAGTAGTGGTAGTAGTAGTAGCCGTAGTAGTAGTATTAGTAGGAGGAGGAGCAGTAGTAGTAGATGTGGTGGTAGTAGTAGTAGTAGCAATAGTTATAGTATTAGTAGTAGTAGCAGTAGTAGTTGTAGTAGTAGTAGAAGTAGCAGCAACACTCATAGCCATAGTAGTAGTCATAGCAGTAGTAGTGGAAATAATAGTAGCAGCAACATTAGTGGCAGCAGCTACAGCAGCATCATCGACAGTAGCAGCAATAGTTATACTAGTAGAAGTAGAAGTAGTAGAAGTATTAGGTGTAATAGTAGTAATAGTAGTAGCAATAGTAGCAGAAGTAGTAGTAATAGTAGTAGCAGTAGCAGTAGTATTCAGATTAATAGTTGTAGTAGTTGTAGTAGTAGTAGTTGTAGTAGTAGTAGTTGTAGTAGTAGCATTAGTAGTAATAGTAGTTGTAGTTGCAATTACAATAGTGGCAGCAACATCATTAGTAGCAGCAGTAATAGTAGAAGTACCAATCATAGCAATAGCAATAGTAGTAGCAGTAGTAGCGGTAGCAATAATAGTAGTAGTAGCTATAGGAGTGGTAGTAATGGAAGTAGTAGTTGTAGTAGTAATAGTTGTTATTGTAGTAGTAGTAGCAGTATGATAAGTAATCGTAGTAGTGGTAGCAATAGTACTAGTAGTAGTAGTAGTAGCAGTACTAGTAGTAGCAGTAGCAGCTATAGTAGCAACAGTAGTGGTAGAAGTAGTAGTAGTTGCATCTGTAGTAGCAGTAGTAGAAGTAGTTGTAGCTGAAGCTGTAGTAGTAGTAGTAACAGAAGTTGTAGTTGCAATATTTGTTGGAGAAATAGTTATAGCTATAGCTGTAATAATAGTTGCAGAAGTTGTATTAGTGTTAATAGTAGCAGTAATGGTAGTAGTTTGATACATAGTCATTGTAGCGGTAGCAGTAGCAGTAGCAGTAGTAGTAGTAGTAGTAGCAGTATTAGACGTAGCAGCAGCAGAATTACTAGAATTAGTAGTCGTAGTATCAGCAGTTGTATAGTAGAAGTAGTAGTAGTAGTAGTAGTAGTAGTAGTAGTAGTAGCAGTAGTAGCAAATGTAGTAGTAGCGCTAGTAGTAGTAGGAGAAGTACTAATAGTAGGAGATGTAGCAGCAGTTGTTATTGTTGGAAAAATTGTAATTGTACTAGTTGTAGTAGTAGTAGCAGTAGTAATAACAGTAGTAGTAGTAGAAGTAGTGGTTATAGTAATACTAGTAGTGGTCGTAGTAATATTAGTAGTCGTAGTAGTAATAGTAGTAGAAGTAGAAGTAGTTGCAGTAGTAGTAATAGTAGTAGTAGTAGTAGAATTAGTAGCAGCAGCAGCAGTAGCAGTAGTAGTAGTAGTAGTAATAGTAGTAATAGTAATAGTAATAGTAGTAGTAGTAATCGTTGTAGTAGTACTAGTTGTATCAGGCACTGTAATAGTAGTAGTTGTAGTAGCAATAGCTATAGTAGCAATAGTAGTACTTGTAGCAATAATAGTAGTAGCAGCAGTAGGAGTAGCAGTAGTAGTAGTACTTATAGTAGCAGTAGCAGTAGTAGCTGCAGCGGCAGTAGCAGTAATAATCATAGTAGTAGTTGTGGTTGCAATAGTAGTAGTAGCAGTTGTGGTTGCAATAGTAAGAGTACTAGTTGAAGTAGTAGTTATAGTGATAGTAGTAGTATTAACTATAGTATTAGTCCTAGTACTAGCGGTAGTTGTAGTAGCAACAGTAGGAGGTGTAGTAGTTCAGGTAGTTGTAGCTGTAGTAGTAGTAGAAGTGATTGTAGTAGCAGTCATGGTAGCAGTATCATAAGTAGCTGTAGTAGTAGTAGTGGTAACAGTAGCAATAGTTGTCGTAGTAGTGCTAGTAGTGATTCCTGTAGTGGGAGCAATTGTAGTTGTAATAGTAGTAGTATTTATGGTAGTAGCAGTAGTAGTACTAGTTGTAGTCGTAATTGTGGTAGTAGTCATTGTAGTAGTTGTAGAAGTTATAGCAGCAGTAGCAGCAATACCTATAGTAATAGTTGTTGTAGCAGTAGGAGTAGCAGAAGTATTAGTATTAGTAGCAGTAGTAGTAGTAGACATGGAAGATGAAGTAGCTGTGGTAGTAATTGCAGGTCCAGCAGTTGCAGCTGTAGCGGTAGTGCATTAGTAGTAGTGTTAGAAGAAGTAATACCAGTAGCAGCAAAGCAATAGCAGCAGCAGTAGTAGCAGCAACAATAGTAGTAGTAGTAGTAATAGAAATAGAAGTAGTAGTAGTAGTTGTAGTGGTAGGATTATTAGCATTAGCAGTAGAAGTAGTAGTAGTATTAGCAGGAGTAGTAGTAGAAGTTGTAATAGAAGTAGTAGTAGATAATGTAGTAGTAGTAGGTGTAGTAGTAGTAGCAGTAGCCGTAATAGTAGTAGCAGTAGTAGTATAAGCAGTAGTAGTAGCAGTATTAGTAGTAGTATGAGAAGGGGTAGTTCTAGTGGTAGTAGTAGTAATAGAAGTAGTAGTAATTCTAGCAGTGACAGTAGTAGTTGGAGTTTTAGTAGTAGTAGTACAAGGATCACAAGTAGCAGTAGCAGTAGGAGGAGGAGGAGTAGCAGCAGCAGTAGTAGTAGTAGTAGTATTAGTAATAGTAGAAGTAGTAGTAGTAGTAGTAGAAGTAGTAGTACTAGTTGCAGTAGTAGTGGAAGTTGCAGTGGTAGTAGCAGCAGCAGTAGTAGTAGTAGCAGTAGCAGTAGCAGCAGCAACAACAACAGCAACAGTAGTAGTAGTAGTAGTAGTAGTAATAGAAGAAGCAACGGCTGTAGTAGTAGTAGTAGTAGTTCGTAGTAGTAGTAGACGAAGAAGTAGTAGAAGTAGTAGTAGTAGAAGTAGCATCAGTAGCACTAGTAGCAGTCATAGCAGCAATAGTAGTAATAGTAGTAGCATTTGTAGTAGTAGCAGCAGCAACAATAGTAGTAGTAGTAGTAGCCCAGTACTAGTAGTAGTAGTTTTAGTAGTAGTAGTGTTAGTAGTAGTAGTAGTTGTTGTTGTTGTTGTGCTAGTAGTAGTAGCAGAAGTTGTTGTAGTTGTAGTTGAAGTAGAAGTAGCACTCATAGCCATAGTGGCAGTTGAAGCAGCAGTCGTAGCAGCAGTAATAGTAGCGCAGTAGTCGTAGTAATAGCAGTAGCAACAACATTAATAGCAATAGTAGTAGCCGTCATGGTATTAGTACTTGTAGTAGTAGATGTAGTAGTAGCAGTAGTAGTAGTAGTGGTAATCATAGTAGTAGTAGTATTAGTAGTATTAATCATAGTTATAGTTGTAGTAATAGTCGTAGGACTAATAGTAGTAGTCGTAGTAGTAGTAGTAGTAGTAGTAGTAAAATGATATTAGCAGCAATAGTAGCAGTAGTAGTGCTAGTTGGAGCAGTAGTAGCAGTCGTAGCTGTAGTAGTGGTAGCAGCAGTAGTAGCAATAGTACTAGTAGTAGTGGTGGTGGGAGTTCTAGAAGCAGCAGTTGCAGTCGGAGCAGCAGTAGTAGTAGAAGAAGTTGTAGTAGTAGTAGTAGTAGGAACAATAGTAGTAGTACTCGTAGTGGCAGCAGTAGCAGTAGCAGTAGCAGTAGTAGTATTAGTAGTAGTAGTAGTAGTAGCAGCAGTAGTAGTAGGATATTAGTTGTAGAAGTAGTAGTAGTAGTTGTTGTTGTAGTGGTAATATGGGAAGTAGTGTTAATTGCAATAGTAGTGGTAGTTGTAGCAGCAGTTGTAGTAGTAGCTGAAGTATTCGTAGTAATAGTTGTTGCAACAGATGTAATAGTAGTGGTAGTAGCAATAGTACTACTAGTTATAGTCTTAGCAGTAGTATTAGTACAAAAAGTAGTAGTTGTACTAGTAGTATCTGTAGGACTATGAGTAGTGGTAGCAGCCGTAGCGTAGTGGTAGTAGCAGTAGTAGTGGTACAAGTAGTAGTCGTAGCAGTGGAAGCAATAGGTGCAATAGCAGTAGAAGTGGTAATAGAAGTAGTAGTGCAGAAGCAGTAGTCGTGGTGGTCCTAGTCGTAGTAGCAGAGGTAGTAGTAGTAGTTGTTGTTCTTGTTCTTGTTGTAGTAGTAGTTATAGTGATAGTAATAGAAGTAGTTATTCTAGTAGAAGTGGTAGTAGTAGCATTGGTAGAAGCAATAGCAGCAGTTGTAGTACTAGCAGTAGTAGGAGGAAAAGGAGGTGTAGTAGTAGCTATGATACTAATAGTAGTTGCTATAGGAGCAGTAAAAGTAGTAGTAGCAGTAGTAGTAGTAGTAATAGTATTAGA
>RXID01022350.1:0-12182 GCA_005019695.1 Trichopus zeylanicus subsp. travancoricus
GCAGTAGTGGTAGTAGTACTAGCAACAGTAGTAGTAGTCGTAGTAGTAGCATTACTAGTTGTAGTAGTTGTAGTAGTAGTAGTGGTAGGAGTCGTAGTAGTTGCAATAGGAGTTGTTGTAGTAGTTGTAGTAGTAGTAGTATTAGTAATAGTAATAGCAGTAGTTTTTGGAGTAGTAGTAGTCCTAGTGGTAGTAGTTGTATTAGTAGTGTAGTAGTAGCAGTAGCAATAATAGTAGTAGAGGTAGTAGCAATTGTAGTAGTAGTAGTAGAAGCAATTGTAGCAATGGCACAAGTAGTAGTAGTAATGTAGTAGTTGTAGTCGTAGTAGTAGCAACAGTAGTTGTAATAGTAGTAGTGGTAGTAGTAGTAACAAAAGTTATAGCAATAATTGAAAAAGTAGTTGCAGTAGTTCTTATTGCAGTAGGAGATGTAGTAGTAGCAGCAGTAGTAGTAGTAGCAATAGTAATAGTAGTATTGGTAGTGGTAGTAAATGTAATAGTAGTAGTAGCAATGGAAGTAGTATTAGTAGTAGTAGTAAATGTAGTAGTACTAGTGGTAGTTGTAGTAGTAGTTTTTGGAGGAGGACAAGGAGGAGAAGTACTAGAAGTAGCAATAGTGGTAGTAGCGAAATTAGCAATATTAGAAGTAGTAGGAGTAGTAGTAGTAGTTGTAGTAGTGGTCATAGTAGCTGTAGTTATAGCAGTAGTAGTTGTTGCCATGGGAGTACTAGTAGCAGTATCATCCGTAGTAGCAGTCACAATGGTAGTAGTAGTAGTAGCAGAAGCAGTAGTAGTGGTAGTAATAGCAGTCTCAGTATTAGTGCTAACAATGGCCGCATGCATGGTCGCAGCAACAACAACAACAGTAGAACTAGTAGTAGCAGTAGCAGTAAGAGTAGCAATAGTAGTAGCTGACTAGTAGTGGTAGCAGTAATAATAGTTATAACAGTTATAGTAGTAGCATTAGTTGTAGTAGGAGAAGTAGTAGTAATAGTAGTAGTAGCCGTAGTGGTAGTAGCAGTAGCAGTAGTAGTAGTAGTAGTAGTAGCAGTAGCATTAGTAGTCGTAATATTAGTAGTAGTAGTAGTAGTAGTAGTAGTAGTAGTGGTAGGAGTGGTAGTAGTAGCAATAGGAGTTGTTGTAGTAGTTGTAGTATTAGTAGTAGTAATAGCAGTAGTTTTTGCAGTAGTAGTTATTTTAGTAATGTCCTCGTCGTTGGCTTTCGGTCTCCGGTTTGTCGTTTTTCGTAGTCGCCGCCCTAACGTCGTCTTCGCACGCGTCGTCTCGTTGTTTCGTCGTTTTTTAGTCCCTCGATTCGTCGGCCGCCAATAGTACGTGCTCGTCGTCGTCGCCCCCGTCGGTGCAATAATTGGAGAAGTAGTAGCAGTAGTTGTTCCAGCAGTAGTAGATGTAGTAGTAGCAGTAGTAGTAGTGCTACTAGGAGTAGTAGTACTAGTTTTAGTAGTGGTAGTAAATGTAGTAGTCGTAGTAGCAGTGGTAGTAGTATTAGTAGTTGTAGTAAATGTAGTACTAGTAGTTGTTGTAGTAGTAGTTTTTGGAGGTGGACGAGGAGGAGCAGTACTAATAGTAGCAATAGTAATAGTAGCGAAAGTAGTAGTAATAGTTGTTGTTGTAGTAGTAGTAGTAGTAACAGTAGTAGCAATCATAGTAGCCGTCATCGTGGCAACACCAGTAATAATAGTAATAGTCGTAGTAGCAGTAGCAGTAGCATTATTAGTAGTAGTCACAGTAATTATAGCTATAGTAGTAGTTAGAGTAGTAGTATTAGTAGGAGAAGTATAAGGAGCATTAGTTTTAGTAGTAGCAGCCGCAAGAGTAGTTGCAACAGTAGCAGTAGAAGTAGTAGTATCATTGTCAGTAGTAGTCATTACAGTAGGAGAAGCAGTCACTGCAATAGTAGTAGTAGTAGCCATATTAGTAGCTGCCACAACAAGGGCAGTAGTAGTAGGAGTAGTAGTGGTAGTAGCTATAGTAGTTGCAGTAGTAGTGGTAATAGTCGTAGCAGAAGTAGTAATAGAAGTAGTAGTAGTAATAGTAGTAGTAGTCATAAGAGCAGTAGTAGTAGTAATATGACTAGTAGTAGCAATAGCAGTAGCAGCAATTGTAGTCATTGTAGTAGTTGTAGTAGTTGTTGTAGTTGTTGAAGTAGCAATAGCAGTAGTAGTAGTGGTAGTAGCAGCAGTAGTAGAAAAAGTAGAAGTAGCGGTAACAGTAGTATTAGTAGTGTTAATGGCAGCAACAGTAGTAGTAGAGGTAGTAGCAGTAGTAGTAGTAGCAGTTGTAGCTATGGTAGTAGCAGCAGCAGCAGTAGTAGTAGTAGTAGGAGTAGTAGTAGTAGCAATTTTAGTAGTAGTAGTAGCAGTAGAAGTAGCGGCCGTAGTAGGAGTTGTGGTTGTTGTAGGGGTAGTAGTAGTTGCAGTAGGAGTAGTTGTCATAATCGTAGTTATAGTAGTTACTATATTAGTAGTAGTAGTAGTAGTAATAGTAATAGTAGTAGTAGCATTAGTAGTATTAGTAGTAGTATTAGTAGTATCTATAGCAGTAGTAGTAGATATGGAAGCAATATTAGGTGTAGTGGTGGTAGTAGTAGTAGTCATAACAGTAGCAATTATATTACTAGTGTGGTAGTAGTGTAGTAGTAGTAGTAGTACCAGCAGAAGTTGTAGAGGTAGTAGCTGCAGCAGCAGTAGTAGTAGTAGTAGTCATAGCTGCAGCAGTAGTAGTAGTAGTAGTCGTATTAGTAGTAGTAGTAGTATTATTTGTAGCAGTAATAGGAGTAGTGGTAGTAGTAGCGGTACTAGTAGTTGTTGTTGTTGTTGTAGTAGTACTAGTAGTAGTAGTGGTAGAGGTTGTAGTAGTTGTGGTGATAGCAGTAGTATTAGTAGTAGTAGTAGTAGCAATAGTAGTTGCCATAGTGGTAGCTATAGTAGGAGTAGTAGTTGTAGTAGTAGTAGCAGCATTGGTAGTAGCAGTAATAGTAGTAGTGGTTGAAGTAGTAGTATCAATAGTAATAGTGATTGTAGTAGTAGTAGTGGTGGTATTAGAAATCAGAGTAGTATTGGGAAGAACAGTGGAAGTAGTAGCAATAGGAGTAGTAATAGTAGTTATAGTAGTAGCAGTAGCAGAAGTAGTAGTAGTCATAGTAATAGTAGGAGTAGTAGTAGTAGTAGTAGTAGTTGGAGTAGTAGTATTGGTAGTAGTTGGATTTGTAGTAGGTGCCGTAGTAGTATAGCAACAGTAGGAGTAGTAGCAGTAGCAGTAGTAGTAATAGTAATAGTAGTAGAGTAGTAGTAGTACTAAAAGTAGTAGGAGTAGCAGTTGTAATAGTAGTGGTAGAAGTAGTTGTAGTGGTTGTAATAGTAATAGTAGTAATAATAGAAGTAGTAGTAATAGTTGTAGAAGTCGGAGTATCAGCAGGAGGAGTAGTAGTAGTAGTAGTAGTAGTAGTAGATGTGACAGTAGTACTAGTATTAGTAGTGTAGTTGTAGTAGTAGTAGTTATTGTTGTAGCAGTTCTCGTAGTAATAGCAGCAGCAGTAGTAGGACTAGCAGTAGTAGTAGCAGCCGCAGCAGTAGTGGAAGTAGTAATAGTAGTAGTCGTAGCAGCAACAACAGCAGCAGTAGTGGTAGTAGTTGTTCTAGTAGTAGTAGTAGCATCAGCAGTAGTGGTTCTAGTAATAGTTGCAGTAGTAGTAGTAGTCATGGTAGAAGTAGGTTTAGGAGGAGGAGGTGGAGTAGTAGTAGTAGTAGAATGAGTAATAGTAGGACTATCAATTGAAGCAGCAACTGTAGTAGCAATAATAGTAGAAGTAGTAGTTGTACTAGGGGGAGTAGTAGTAGTAGCAGTAGAAGTAGTAGTAGCAGCAGTAGTAGTAGTAGTAGTAGTAGTAGTAGTATTAGTAGTAGTAGTGGCAGTAGTAGGAGCAGCAGCAGTAGCAGAAGTAGTAGTAGTAGTAATAGGAGTACTAGTTATTATAGTAGTAGCAGTTGTGATAGCAGCAGTAGTGGTAGTTGTAATAGTATTTGTATTAGTAATAGTAGTCGTAGCAGTAATAGGTGTAGTAGTAGAAATTTCACCAGTAGTAGTAGTAGTAGCCGTAATAGGTGTAGTAGTAGAAACTGCACCAGTAGTAGTAGTAGATGTAGTTGTTGTAGCAAAAGTAGTAGTAGTAGTAATAGTAGTAGTAGTAGTAGTAGTAGTAGCAGCAGCAATTTTATCGACGATAGTCATAGTAGTAGTAGTAACAGTAGCAGTAGTACCATGTGTTATTGTTGTAGTTGTAGTAGAGGGATAAGCAGCTGCAGTAGTAGTAGTACCGGTAGTAGCACTAATAGTACTAGCAGTTGTAGCTGAATGAGAAGAAGTAGCTAGTACTAGTAACAATAGAAACAGCAACTGTAGCAACAATAGCTGCCGCAGCGGCAGTAGTATTAATAGTAGCTAATAGTAGTTATAGTAGTAGTAGCTGTAGTAGTTGCAGTAGTAGTAGCAGCATCCGCAACAGTTGAAATGTAAAAGTAGTGGATGTAGTATTTGTAGCAATACTAGTAGTAGTAGGAGCAGTATTAGTAGTGACAGTAGTAGTAGTTGTAGTAGCAGTAGAGCAGTAGTACGACGATAGTAGTTGTAGTAGTAGTAGCAGCAACAGCAGTAGAAGTAGTAGTAGTAGTAGTGCTAGTAATTGTAGTAGTAGTATTAGTAGTTGTAGTAGTAGGAGTAGCGGAAGTAGTAGTAGTAGTTGTTGTTGTTATAGCATTTGTAGGAGCAGCAGCTATAGTAGTTGCAGTAGTCGTAGTAGTAATAGTAGCAGTAGCAAAAGTACCAGTAGTAGTCACAGTTGCTGTAGTTGGAGAAGTAGTAGTAGAAGCTGTAGTAACAAAATTACTAGTAGCAGTAGTAGTATCAATAGCCGTAGTAGTAGTAATAGTAGTAGTAGTTGTAGTAGTAGTAGTTGGAGAAGCAGTGGCAGTACTAGTGTTAGTAATAGTAGTAGTAGCAATAGTAGCAATAGTAACAGTAATTGTAATAATAATAATAGTTGCAGTTGTAGCTGTGGTAGCTGTAGTGGCAATAGTAGCAGAAGTAGTAGTTGTAGCAGTCATAGATGTAGTTGTAGTAGTACTAGTAGTATTAGCAGTAATACTAATTATAGGAGAAGTAGTAGGAGTAGTAGTAGCATTTGTAGGAGTAGCAGTAGTTGTACGCACAAAAGTAGTCCTAGTAGTAATAGTAGTGGGAAAGGTAGTAGTCGTAGCAATAGTAGTAGGAGTAGTAATTGTAGTAGTAGCAGTAGTGGTAGTAGTAGTTATTTCTGTTGTAGTAGTAGTAGTGGTAGTTGCAATAATAGTAGTACTAGTAGTTGTAGCAGCAGCAGTGGTAGCAGGAGTAGTAGTAGTAGCACTAGCAGTAGCAATAATAGCAAAAGTAGTAGTAGTAGCAGAAGTAGCGGTAGAAGTAGTAGAAGTAGAAGTAGTAGTTGTAATAGTAGTTGTAGTAGTAGTCGTATTAGCGGTAGAAGTAGTAGAAGTAGTAGTAGCAGCACTAGCATTAGCAGCAGTAGTAGTAGTAGCAGCAGAAGTGGTTGTAATAGTAGTAGTAGTAATAATAGTAGTAGTAGTAGCAGTTGTAGCTGCAAAAGTAGTTGTAGTAGTAGTAGCAGTAGCAGTACTGGCAACAAAAGCTGAAATAGAAGCAGAAGTAGTAGTCATAGTAGTAGTCAGCTTAGTAGTGACAGAAGTAGTAGAAGTAGTAGTAGTAGGAGTTCGAGTAGTAGTAGGACTTGTAGCATTACTAGTTGGAGGGGTTGGAGTAGGACTATTAGTAGGATTTGTAGTAGTTGGAGTAGGGGTAGTTGTAGTAGTAGGAGTATTGAGTAGTAGTAGGAGTTTGAGTAGGAGTAGTAGTAACAGTAGTCGTAGTAGTAGTCGGAGTAGTAGTAGTGTTAGTTGTAGCTGTAGTAGCAGTAGTAATAGTAGTAATTATATTTGTGGTAGTAGTTGTAACAGTATTAGTAGTAGTAGCAATGGTAGCAACAGCAGTAGTAGTTGTAGTAGTAGTAATAGTAGTAGTAGTAGTAGTAGTAGTAGTAGTGTTTGGAGTAGTAGTATTAGTACGAGTAGTAGTAGTCATAGTAGTAGTTGGAGTAGTAGTAGCAGGAGTAGTAGTAATAGTAGTAATAGTAGTAGCAGTAGCAGTAGTAGTAGTGGTAGAAATAGTAGTGGTAGAAGTAGTAATATTAGTAGTAGACGAAGTAGCACTGTAGTAGTAGTTGTTGTTGTGGTTGTCGCAGATGGAGTAGTAGTAGTAGTAGTAGTAGTAGTAGTAATAATAATAGGAATAGTGGTAGTAATAGTAGCAACATTAGTAGTAGTACTAGCAACAGTAGTAGTAGTTGCTGCAATAGTAGTAGTTGTTGTAGTAGTGGTGAAGCACTAGCAGCTGTAGTAGCAGTGGTAGAGGTAGTAGCAGTAGTGGTAATAGCAGCAGTAGTAGTTATTGTTGTTGTCATAGTGGTTGCAATAGTAGGAGTAGTTGTTGTAGAGGTAGTAGTCGTAGTATTAGTAGTAGCAGTAGTAGTTCTAGTAGGAGTAGCAATATAACTAGTAGTTGTAGCGGTAGTAATAGTTTTAGTAGTAGTAGTAGTAGTAATTGTTGTAATTGTAGCAATAGTTGTAGGAATAGAAGTAGTACTAGTAATTGTAGTTGTAGTAGTAGTAGTAGGAATAGTAGTATGGATAGAAGTAGTGGTGGTAGTAGTAGGAATAGTAGTAGGAGTCATTGTAGTAGTAGTCGTAGTAACAGTAGTAGCAGTAGTAGTAGTAATAGTAGCAATAGTAGAGTAGTAGTTGCAAAAGTAGTCTTAGTAGCAGTAGTAGCAGTAGTAGAAGCAGTAGTATTAATATTAATGGTAGTGGTAGTTGTAATAGTAGTAGTAGTAGTAGTAATGGTAGTAGTAGTAGCGGTAGTAGTAGTAATAGCAACAGAAGTAGTATATGTAGTAGCAGCATTGGTAGTAGTAGTGCTAGTAGTAGTAGTAGTAGTAGTAGTAGTAGTAGTAGTAATATTAGTGGTATTAGTAGTAGTAGTAGTAATAGTAGTAGTAGTAGGAAGAGTAGTCGTATTGATAGTAGCGAAAGTTGTAGCGGTTGCTGTAGCAGTGGTAGTAGAAGTAGTATTAGCAGTACTAGTAGAAGTTGTAGGGGCAGTGGAAGTAGAAGTAGAAGTAGTAGTCGTGGTAGCAATAATTGTTGCAGTAGCAGTAGAAGTATTTAATAGTTGTAGCTGTAATTGTAGCTGCAACAAAAAGTATTAGTAGCAATAGCTGTAGAAGTTGTAGTAGTAGTAGTACTAGTAGTAGTAGCAGTAGTAGAAGCAGTAATTATTGTTGTAGTTGTAGTCGTAGTAGTAGTACTAGTAGTAGTAGCAGTATAGGAAGCAAGTAATTACGTGTTGTAGTTGTAGTCGTGAGTAGTAGTAGCATAAGGCAAGGATAGAAGTTGCGGTAGTAGTAGTAGTTCTACAGTAGCTAGAAGTACAGAAGCAGCAGGAGTAGTAGTAGTAGTAGCAGTAGCAGTAGTAGAAGAGTAGTACTAGTAGTTGTTGTTGTTGCAGAAGTAGTAGTGGTAGTAGAAGTAGTGAAAGTAGTAGTAGTAGTAATAGTTGCAAAATTAGTAGTAGTTATAGTGGTAGTAGTACTAGTAGAAGTAGTAGTAGTAGGAATACTAGCAGTTGGATTAGTAGTAGTGGTATTAGTACAAGTAGCAACAGAAGTAGTAGTAGTATAAGTAGAGGTAGTAGTAGTTGTAGCAGTAGTGTAGCAACAGTACTAGTGGTAGTAGTAGGAGTTGGTGTAGTTGTTGCAGTAGTACTAGAAACTGTAGTAGTAGTAGTAGGATGAGTAGTAAAATGAGTAGCAACAGAAGTAGTAGTAGCAGTTGCAGTAATAGTTCATGTAGTAGTAGTAATAATAGTAGCAGTTGGATTGGTAGTTGTGGAAGTAGTGGGTAGTAGTGTCAATAGTAGTAGTATGTTAGTATAGTAGCAGTCATGGTATTTTGTAATGGTAGAAGTTGTTGTGGAAGTAGTAGTACAAGTATTACTCATAGTAGTAGTAGCAGTAGTGGCAGCAGCAGTAGTATAGTAGTACTGGCACTACTCCTAGTAGTAGCAGTAGTAATATTAGTAAAAGTCATAGTAGTAGTAATTGTAGAAATATTAGTTGGAGTAGCAGTAGTTGTAGCAGTAGTAATAGTATTAGTAGTAGTCATAGTACTACTAGTAAAAGTAGTGGTTGTGTTAATAGTAGTAGTACTAATAGCAATAGTAGTAGTTGTAGAAGAAGCAGCAGTAGTAGTAGTAGAAGTAGTAGTAATAGTAGCAGTAACAGTATTAGTAGTAGTCGTCGGAGTAGTAGCTGCACTAGTAGCAGTAGTAGAAGTTGTCGTAATTGTAGTACTAGTTGTAGTACTAATAGTAGTAGTTGTTGTTGTTATTTTTGTTGTTGTTATTGTAGAAGTAGCAGTAGCAGTTGCTGTAGTAGTAGTAGTAGCAATTGTAGTGATAATAGTCGATGTAGTAGTAATAATAGCAGTAGTATTGGTATTAGTAGTAGTAGTAGTAGTAACCATAGTGGTAGGGGTTGTAGTAGTAGTAGGAGGAGTAGTAGTAGCAACAGAAGCAGTAGAAGTTGCAGTAGCAATAGCAGTAGTTATAGTAGTAGTCGTAGATGTAGTAGTAGTAGTAGTAGTAGTAGTAGTAGTAGTAGTAGCTGCAGCAGTAGTAGCAGCAATAGCTATAATAATTGTAGAAGAAGCATTAATTTGAGTAGTCATAATAGTAATAGGAGTAGTAGTTGCAATAAGTGTAGCGGTGGAAGTAGCCATAGTTGCAATAGTAGTAGTAGCAGTAGTAGTAGAAGTAGCAACAGCTGTAGTAGTAGAGTTGCAGTAGTCTTAGTAGTAGCAGTAGTAGTTGTATTAATAGTAGTAGATGTAGTAATAGCAATAGTAGTAGTAATAGTAGTAGCAGCAGAAGTAGTAGTAGTTGTAGCAGTATAAGTTATAGTACTAGTAGTAGTACTACCAGTTATAATAATTATATAAGTTGTAGTTGTTGTAGTAGTAGAAGTAGTAGAAGTAACAGTAGCATAGGAGGAGTTGTGGTAGTAGCAATAATAATAGTTGCAATAGTAGAAGTAGAGCTAGTAGTAGTAGTAGTAGCAGTAGTAATACTAGTAGTAGTTGTTCTTGTACAAGTAGTAGTGGTAGTAGTTGTAGTACAAGTAGTAGACGCGTAGTAGTGGTAGAAGTACTAGTAGTAGTAGTAGTAGTACCAATAGTAGATGTAGTAGTAGTAATAGTTGTTGTAGCAGTAGTAGAAGTAGTATAGTGGTAGTAGTACTAGTAGCAATAGTAGTAGTAGTTGTAGTAGTAGTAGAAGTAGTAGTTGGACTAGTAGTAGTAGTAGTAGGAGTAGTTGTAGTATGAGTAGCAATAGAAGTAGTCACAGTAGTTGCCGTAATAGTAGAAGTAGTAGTAGTAGTTTGAGTAGAAGTAGTAGTAATAACAGTAGTAGTTTTAGTAATAGGAGTAGTAGTAGTAAAACCAGTAGCAATAGTAGTAGCAGTAGTTGTAGTAGTAGCAATAGTAGTAGTGTCTGGAATAGTAGTAGTTGTACTAGTACAAGTAGCTGTAGCAGTAGTTGTTGTTGTTGTGGTAGTAGTAGCAGTAGAAGTAGTAGTAGGAGTAGCAGTGGGAGTAGGAGTTCGTGAAGTAGTAGTAGTAGCAATAGTAGTAGTAGTAGAAGTAGTAGTAGCATTACTGGTAGTCGTAGTAGTAGTAGGTGGAGGAGTTGTAGAAGTGGTAGTAGTAGTAGTCATAGTAGTAGGTGGAGGAGTTGTAGAAGTGGTAGTAGTTATAGTAGTTGTTGTTTTAGTAGTAGTTGTAGTAGATGTAGTAGTAGGAGTAGTAGTAGTAATAGCCGTAGTAGCAGTAGTAGTAGCAGTAGCAAATGGAGTAGTTATAATAGTAGTTAATGTTATAGTTGTATTAGCTGTAGGAGGAGGGGGAGGAGTAGTTGTAGCTATTGTACTTGTAGAAGAAGTAGTAGCAACAGTAGTAGTAGCAGCAGCAGTAGTAGTAGGAATAGTACTAGTAGCAGTAGGAGTAGTCGTGGTAGCTGTACAAGTATTAGTGGTAGTAATTGTAGTAGTTGTCAGGTTAGTAGCAATGCTAGTAGTGGTAGTTGTAGTAGTGGTGTAGTAGTAGTATTAGTAGTTGGAGCAGCAGTAGTAGTAGTAGTGGAAGTAGTAGTAGCAATAATAGTTGTCGAAGTAGTTGTAGTTGTAGTAGTAGTAGTACAAGTAGTTGCAATGGAAGTCGCAGTATTGCTCATAAGAGTAGTAGTTGTTGTGGTAATAGTAGTGGTAGTAGTAGTAGCAATAGGAGTGCTAGTAGTAGTAGTAGAAGTAATAGAAGCAGAAGTAATCATTGCGGTAGTAGTTGTAGCAGCAGAGTAGTGTTAGGATTAGCAGTAGGAGTAGGCATTGGAGTAGTAGTAGTAGTAGTAGCAGCAACAGCAGCAGTAGATGTAGTAGTGGTAGTTGCAGTAGTAGTAGGACGAGGAGTAGTAGAAGTGGTAGTAGTTGTTGTAGTAATAGTAGTAGTAATAGTAGTTGTTGTAGAAGTAGTAGCAGTAGGAGTAGTAGTAGTAGTAGGAGTAGTAGTAGGAGTAGGAGTAGTAATAGTAGTAGCAATAGGAGTAGTCATAGTCATAGTAGTAGTAGCAGTAGTAGCAATAGTTGTTGTAGTAGTTGTAGTCATAGTAGTATTAGCTATAGGAGTAGTAGTAGTAGGAGGAGGAGGAGGAGGAGTAGTAGTAGTAGTTGTAGAAGTAGCAATAGTAGTAGTAGTAGTTGTAGTAGTAGTAGGAGTAGTAGTAGTCATAATAGTAGTAGTTGTAGTAGTAGTAGGAGTAGTAGTAGTCACAATGGTAGTAGTTGTAGTAGTAGGAGGAGGAGTAGTAGTCATAATAGTAGTAGTTGTAGTAGTAGTAGGAGTAGTAGTAGTCACAATAGTAGTAGTTGTTGTAGTAGTAGTAGCAGCAGTTGTAGACGTAGCAGTAGCAGTAGGCGGAGGAGGACTAGTAGTAGTAGTAGTAGTAGTAGTTATTATAGTAGTAGTTGGACTTGTATCAGTGCTAGTAATTGTAGTTGTACTAGTAGTGTACTAGTAGTTGCAGTAGCTGCATAGTAGTAGTAGTAGTAGTAGTAGCAGTTATTGTAGTAGTAGTTGGACTTGTATCAGTGTTAGTAGTAGTAGTTGTAGTTGTAGTGTACTAGTAGTTGCAGCAGCTGCATAGTAGTAGTAGTAATAGTGGTAGTAGAGGTAGCAGTAGTCGCATTAGTAGTAGTAGTAGTAGCGGTAGTGGTAGGAGTAGTAGTAGTAGAAATCATAATAGTTGTAGTCGTAGCAGTAGTCATTGTAGTAGTTGTTGTTGAATGGTAGTAGCGGTGGCAGTAGTAGTAGTAGTTGTAGCAGCAATCATATTAACAGTTGCAACAGTAGTAGTAGTTTTAGGAAAAGTAGTAGTAGTAGTAATAGTACTAGTAGTAGTAGTAGCAACAACATCAACATCAGCAGCAGTACTAACAGTAGTTTTAGTAGTAGTAGTAGTAGTAGTAGTGTTAGTAGTAGTATGAGGAGTAGTAGTAGCAAAGTAGTATTATTAATAGTAGTAGTTGTAGTAGTTGTTGTAGTAGTACAAATAATAGTAGTAGTAGTAGTAGTAATAGAAGAAGAAGAAGAAGAAGAAGTAGTAGTAGTAGTAGTAGTAGTAGTAGTAGTAGTAGTAGTAGTGGTAGTAGTAGTGAGTGGAATACTATTAGAGGTAGTAGTTGTTCTAGTGGTAGTCGTCATAGATGCAATAATCACAGTTGGAGGAGTAGTAGTAGCATTAGAAGTGATAGTAAGAGACTTGTAATATTAAGAGTAGCAGTAGCAACTGTAGTGGTAGCAATTGTAGTAGTAGCAGCAGTTGTAGTAGTAGTACTAGTACTAATACTAGTAATAGTAGTAGTAATAGTAGTAGTAGTGGGCATGTTAGGAGTAGTAGTAATACTAGAATTAGTTGCAGTAGCAGTATGAGTATTAGAATTTGGAGTA
>RXID01022352.1:0-23622 GCA_005019695.1 Trichopus zeylanicus subsp. travancoricus
CTGCTGCTACAGTTGCTACACCACCACTACCACTATACTACTAGCACTACTACTACTCCAACTACTAGTACTATTACTACTATAAATACTACAACAACAACAACTACTACTAGTACTATAATGACTCCTACCATGACTACTACTACTATGACTACTACAGCTGCTCCTGCTATTGTTACTACTAGCCCTATTTCTACTACTACTACTACTGCTACTATTACTATGATAACTTCTACTACTACTACTTTTGCTATGACTACTACTGCTGCTGCTGTAATAAATTTAGGCACAGCGACTAATACTGCTACAGCAACTACTACTACTATGACACCTATTACTAGCATTATAATTACTACTACTATGACACCTATTACTAGTATTATAATTACTACTACTACTACTACTATTGAGAATTCTACTACTATTACTACATCAACTACTACTACTGCTACAACTACTATGACTGCTACTTACTTGCCTACTACTTCTATTGCTCTTACTTATACTCCTACTTATGCTGTACTATTACTACTATACTGCTACTGCTACCCTGATACTATACTACTACTTTATTACTACTACTGGCTACTACTAATACTAGCACTACTATGACTACTACTACTAAAATTACTACTATTACTACTACTACAACAACTTTAACTACAACTAACACTTTTTCTACTAGTTCTATTACAACAACAACTACTACTACTACTACTATAACTCCTCCTACTACTACTATTACTCCTACTACTACTACTACTACTCCTACTGCTACTACTAGTACTACTACATCTTCACCACTACTACTACGACTACTACTACTATTACTTTTACTCTTGCTACTACCACAACTACTACTACTACAACATGTACAACTACTTCAACTTCTCTTGTTATTGCTACTACTTCTGCTACTACTACCACGAGTAATGCTGCTACTACTAAAACTACAACTACTATGACTACAACCATGACTACAACTACTACTACTATGATTATGACTACTACTACTTCTACTACTACTCCTACAACTACTACTACTGCTACTACTGCTACTACTATAATATCTACTACTACTTCAGCTACTGCTACTACACTACTAGTACAACTACTACAATTGCTACTACTTCTGCTACTACTACTGCTAGTACTACTACTACTACTACTACTACTATGACTCCTACTACTCGAATAATATTGCTATTGCTACTACTGCTGCTTCTACTTCTAGTAGTAGCAATTGCAATAGTAATAATAGTCATAGTAGTAGGAGTAGTAGTATTGGCATTAGTAGTAATAATAATAGTAGGAGGAGTAGTAGTAGTTGAAGTAGGAGTAGTGGTTGTGGTAATAGAAGTAGAAGTAGTATTTTAGTAGTAATAGTAGTATTTATAATTGTAGTAGTAATTCTAGCAATAGCAGTAGTAGTAGTAACGGTGGTGGTGGTGGTAGTTGTAGTAGTAGTTTTTGTTGTATTAGTAGTAGAAGTAGTAATAGGAGTAGGAATACTAGTAGTAGTTGTAGTTGTATTTTTTGTTGTTGTTGTTGTTGTTGTTGTTGTTGTTGTTGTTGTGGTAGTAGTAGTAGTAGTAGTATTAGCAGTAGCAGTAGTAGCAATAGTGGTAATAGTAGTCATAGTAGTAGTTGGAGTAGTAGTAGAAGTAGGAGTAGTAACAGGAGTAGCTGTAGAAGTAGTAGTAGTATCAATAGTAATAGAAGTAGCAGCAGTAATAGTAGCAGAAGTAGTAGTTATAGTAGTAATAGTAGCAGTAGTAGGAGTAATAAAAGAAGCAACAACCGAAGTAGTAGAAATAGTATCACTAATAGTAGTAGTAGTAGTAGTATTAGGAGTAGTAGTAGTAGTAGTAGTAGTAGTAGTACGAGGAGGAGGAGGAGGAGGAGGAGTAGTACTAATAGTAATAATAAAAGTAGTATTAGTAATAATAGTTGTTGTAGGAGTAGTTGTAATTGTAGTAGTAGTAATAATAGTAGTAAGAGCAGTATTAGTAGTATTAGCTATAGTTGTTGTAGAAGTAGTTGTATTAGTAGTAGTAGTTGCTATTATAGGTACAGTAGTAGTATTAGTTATAGTAGTTGTAGTTGTATTAGTTGTACAAGTAGTAGTAGTAGCAATAATGGTAATAGTAGTTATAAGAATAGCAGTAGTTGTAGTAGCAATAGTAGTAGTAATAGTCATAGCAACTGTAGTTGTAGAAGCATTAATAGTTGTGGCAACTATTATAGAAGTAGCAGTGTTGTAGTACTAGTAGAAGTTGCTATAGTAGTAGTAGTCACAATAGTTGTAGTAGCAGTAGCAGAAGTTATTGTAGCAATAGTTGTAGTAGTACCAGAAGTTACAGTAGTAGTAGCCTTAGCAGAAACAACAGTAGTAGTAGCAGCAGCAATAGTTTTAGTAGTAGTTGTACCAACAGTAATAGTAGTAGTTGTTGTTGTTGTAGCAAAATCAATAGTAGCCGCAATAGTAGTAGTTGTGGTAGTAGTAGTAGTAATAATAGTAGTTGTTGTAGTAACAATAGTAGCAGTTATAGTAGTGGTAACAGTAGCTATAGTAGTAGCAGTAGTAGTTGTAGTAGTTATAGTCATTGTAGTAGTAGCAGTAGTAGTAGTAATAGTAGAAATACTAGTAGCAGCACTAGTTGCAGAATTAGTAGTAGTACGAAAAAGAAGTAGTAGTTGTAGTACTAGTAGTAATAGCAGCAGTAGTAGCAGTATTAGTAGTAGTAGTATTAGTTGGATTAGTGGTATTAGCGACGGTATTAGTAGTAGTTGCAACAATAGTAGTAGCAGCAGCAGTAATAGTAGTACTAGCAATATTAGTAGTAGAAGTTCTACCAACAGTAGCAGTAGCAGCAGTACAAGTAGAAGTATTAGTAATTAAAGTGGTAGTAGTTGTAGTAGTAGTTGTAGTAATAGTGGTGGTAGTTATACTTGAAGTAGTCATAGTAGTATAGTTATATAGTAGTAGTAATAACAGTAGTAGTAGCTATAGTAGTAGTAGGTGGTGTAGTAGTAGTAGTGGTGGCGGTGGTAGTAGTAGTTGTAGTAGTAGTGGTAGTAGTAGTTGTTGTAGGAATGGTAGTAGTCACACTGAGAGTAGTAGTGTTATTAGTAGGAGGAGGAGGCGAAGGAGGAGGAGGCGTAGTAGTAGAAGTAGTAGTAGTTATTATTGTTGTAGTAGTAGTATTAACAATAGTAATAGTAGTAGTTGTAGGAGTAGATGTAGTACTAGTCGCAATAGTGGTTATGTGGTTATGGTAGTGCAATTGTAGTAGCTATATTTGTATTAGTAGAGGTAATAGTAGTAGTAGTAGCAGCATTAGTAGTAGAAATAGTAGTAGCAAAAGTTGTAGTAGTAGTCATAGTAGTAGTAGTAGTAGAAGCAATAGTAATAGTAGTAGTATTAGTAGTTGTAGTAGTAGAAGTAGTAGTGCTATTAGCACTAGTAGTAGTGGTAGTAGTTTTAGTAGTAGTAGTAGTAGTTGTTGTTGTTGTTGTTATTGTTGTTGTTGTTGTAGTACTCGTAGTGATCATAATAGTAGTAGTAGTTGTTCTTGGGGTTGTATTAATATTAGTAGTGGTTGTAATATGAGTAGTAATATTAGTAGTAGGAGTAGTAGTAGGCGCAGATGTAGGTGTAGTAGAAGAAATTGTATTAGTGCAAGTAGTAGTAGCAGTAGTAGCTGTAGCAGAGTAGCAGAAGCAGCAGTAGCAGTATCAGTAGCATTAGTATCAGAAGTAGTCATCGTAGTAGTAGTAGTAGTAATAATAGTAATAGTTGAAGAAATTGTTGTAGTTGTAGTAGTAATAGTTGTAGTTATAGTTGGCGTACTAGGAGAACTAGTTGTACTAGTAATATTAGTAGTAGCAAAAGTAGTAATAATAGTAGTAGCAGAAGTAGCGGTAGTCCCAGTAGTAGGAGTAGGAGTAGGAATAGGTGTAGTAGTAGCATTAGTAGTAGGAGTAATAGTAGTAGTAGTAGAAGTAGCAGTAGGAGTAGGAGTAGTAGTAGTAGTGGTGGTGGTAGCAAAGTAGGAGTAGTAGTAGTAATAGTAGCGGTAGTTGTAGAAGTAGTCACAGAAGTAGTAGCAGTTGTAGTACTAATAGTAGTAGTACCAGTAGTAGTCTTAGAAGTAGTAGTAGTACTAGTAGTAGTTGTTGTAGTAGTAGCAGTAGAAGTAGTAGTACTAGTACTAGTACTTGTAGCTGTAGTAGTAGTAGTAGAAGTAGTAGTAGAAGTAGTAGTAGTAGTCAGAGAAGTAGTAGGAGTGGTAGTACTAGTAGTAGCAGCAGCAACAACATCAGCAACAGTAGTAGTACTAGTTGTAGTAAGTAGTAGTAGTTGCAATAGTAGTACAAATAGCAACAATTGTTCGAGCAATCATAGTAGTAGTCACAGTAGTAGTAATAGTTATAATCGTAGTAACTGAATTAGTAGTAGCAACAACAATAGAAGTAGCAATGGTAGTAGTAGTAGTAGATGTAGCAGCAGCAATAGTAGTAATAGTAGTAGCAATAGGAGTAGTAGTGGCAGTAGTTGTTCTAGTAATAGTCACAATAGCAACAGCAACAACAACTGTCATTGTAGTAGCAGTAGTAGTGGTAGCAATTGCAAGAGCGGTAGTGGTAGTAGTACTATTAGTAGCAGTAGTAGTAGTAATAGTTGTAGAAGTAGTAGTAGTAGTAGTAGTCATCGTCGTAGTAGTTGTAGTAGTAGTAATAGAAGTAGTAGTTGTAGTAGTGGCAGTATTAGTAGGAAGACGTATAGGGGAAGGAATCGTAGTAGGAGTACGAGTAGTAGTATTGATAGAAGAAATAATAGTAGCAGTAGTTATTGTTGTAGGAGTAGCAGTAGCGGTTATAGAAGTCATAGTAGTAGTAGGAGGAGGAGTAGTAGTAGTAGTCATAGGACTCACAGTAGTGGTAGTAGTAGTTATAGTAGTCATAGTAGTAGTAGTCATAGTAATATTAGTAGTACTAGAAGTAGTAGTTGTAGTAGTATTAGGAGTATTGATCATAGTAGTTGTAGTAGTAGTAGCAGCAGTTGAAGTATGCTAGTAGTAGTACTGGTAGTAATAGTAGTAATTGTAATAATAGTAGTCAGAGTAGCAGTAGTAGTTGTAGTTGCGCTACTAGTAGTAGTAGGTGTAGTAGTAGGAGTCATAGTAGTAGTAGCAGTTGCAGTAGCTGTAGCAATAGTAGTAGAAGTAGTAGTAGAAGTAGTATCAGTGGTAGAAGTAGTAATTAGAGTAGTAGTAGTCATCATAGTTGTAGTAGAAGTAGTAGTAGTGGTAGTAGTGGTAGAAGTCGCAGAAGTAGTTGTAGTAGCAGAAGTAGCTGTAGTAGTAGAAATAGTAGTTGAAGCAGTAATAGGAGTAGTAGTAGTAATAGTACTAGCAGCAATAGAAGTTGTACTAGTAGTAGTAGTTCTAGTAGTATTAGTAGTAGCAATAGCAGCAGTAGTAGTAGTTGTTGTAGGCGTGGTAGTAGTAGTAGTTGTAAAAGTAGTAGTAGTAACCGTAATAGTTATGGTAGTAGTAGGAGTTGTAGAAGGTGTAGTAGAAGTAGTAGTATTAGTTATAGTAATTGTAGTAATTGTTGGAGTAGTAGTTGTGCTAATAGTAGCAGTTGTAGTAGTAGTGCACTAGTAGTGATAGCAGTAGCAGTAATAATAGTTGTAGTGGTAGTAAAAATAGTATTAGTTGTAGTAATTATAGTAATTGTTGGAGTAGTAGCTGTGCTAATAGTAGTAGTTGTAGTAGTAGTGCACTAGTAGTGATAGCAGTAGCAGTAATAGTAGTTGTAGTAGTAGTAAAAATAGTGGTAGTAGTAGCAACAGTACTAGCAATCAGAGTGGAAGTAGTAGCAACAGTACTCGCAATCAAAGTAGTAGTTGTGACAGCAGTAGCAGCAATAGTAGTAGTAGTAGCACTACCACTGCTCCCTCGGGAACTGCTACTGCGATAACTACTACTACTGCTTCCATTGCAATAGCTGCTACTACTACAACTACAATTAATACAACTTATACTGCTACTACAATTAGTACTACTACCGCTACTACTACTACTACTACTACTTCTTCTCCTGCTACTACTACTAGTATGATTACTGCGATTGCTACAACTACTACATCTAATACCACTACTGCTAGTCTTGCTACTACTACTACTAATACTTTTGCATCGCTGACAACTACTACTGCTACTATTACATCTACTTCTACTACTGCAATTACTGCTACTACTACTACTACAAATACTATTACTATGATAACTACTACTACTATTACTACTACTACAAAAATGCTACTAGTACTACCTCTACTACTACTACAACCACTACTACTTCTACTACTGCTAACACTACTATTGCTACTACAACTAATGCTACTACTGCAACAACAACTGCTACTACTACAACAACTATTGCTATTATGACTACTGCTACTGGTACTTACATTAATTTTGCTAGTACTGCTACTGCTACTAATACTACTTCTACGACTACTACTGTTACTAATACTACTTCTACGACTACTACTACTACTAATACTACTTCTACGACTACTACTACTACTATTACTAGGACTACAATTACTGCTTCTACTACTACTACTACTACTACTACTGCTACTGCTACTACTATTGCTGCTACAACTTCTACTACTCCTACTTCTACTACTACAACTACTGTTACTGCAACTACTGTTGTCGCTGTGACTACTTCTACTATTACTACTTCTACTACAACTACTACTATGGGTACTACAACCACTACTACTACTGCTATTTCTACTACGGCTATTAATACTACTACTTCTACAAATACTGCTACTATTGCTACTGCTGCTACTCCTACTACTACAATTTCTACTACTGCTACTACTACTACTGCGACTATACTATTACTGTTTTACTATTTCTGGAACAACTACATCTTCTACTACTACTGGTACTACTACTACTTCTACTACTACTCCTACTTCTTCAACAAGTGCTACTACTGGTACTACTACTACAACTACTACTACTGCTCCTACTGCTTCTACTATTGCTACTACTGCTACTACTACTACAACTACTACTACTACAACGACAACTACTACTACTACAACGACAACTACTACTACCACTACTACAACAGCAACAACAACGGCTACTACTATTATTGCTACTACTGCAACAACAAATATTACTACTACTACTGTAACTACTATTATTACTGACACTAGTATTATTACTACTGCTACGGCCACTACTACGACGACTACTACCACTACTCCTACTAGTTTTATAACAACTACTACTACAACTACTACTATTATTGCTCATACTTCTTCTGCTACTTCTCATACTACTCCTACTACTACTACTCTTACTAGTACCATTGCTACTACTGCTACTTCTATTACTACTGCTACTACTACTACTACTGCTCCCACTAATACTACGACTTTTATTATTACTGCTGCTACAATTAATGCTACTATTATTACTACTACCACTGCTACTACTACTATTACAAGTACTACGACTACTACTTCTACTAATACTCCTTATCCTATTACTACTCCTACTGCTACTACTACTACTACTACTACTTCTACTACCACCGCTACAATAAGTATTACTACTACAACTACTGCTATAGTTGCCAGTACTACTACTAATAGTACTACTACTACTAGTACTGCTGCTACTATTCATTTTGCGACCGCAACTACTACTACTACTGCAACTATTGCTACTAATACTACCACTGCTATTGCTACTACTACTGCTGCTACGACTACTACTACTTCTACTACTTCCACTACTACTACAACTACAGCTTCAACAACCACTACTATTGCTCCAATTATCGTTACTGCTGCTACTACTTTTGTTGCTACTGCAACTACTACTACAACTGCAGATACTACTACTACTACTAATTCTACTGTGGCTATTAATACTACTACAACTACTACTTCTACTACTACTTCTATTACTATTACTCCTACTACTAGTACTACCACGACTACTACTATTACCACTACTAATCCTACTACTACTACTACAACAACTGCTACTACTACTACAACTACAATGACTACTATTACTACTAGTACTACTACTTGCGCTGCTGCTGTTACTACTACTACTCCTCCTGCTGCTACTACTTCCATCACTACTACTACTATTACCACTACTACTTCTTCTACTACTACTAATGCTGCTGATGCTGCTACTTCGACTAGTACAATACTAATAACTACTACTACTATGACTACTACACTACAACTACTACTGCTGCTACTACTACTACTCCTCTTGCTGCTACTACTTCCATCACTACTACTACTATTACCACTACTACTTCTTCTACTACTACTAATGCTGCTGATGATGCTACTCCGACTAGTACAATAACAATAACTACTACTACTATGACTAGTACACTACAACTACTACTGCTACTACTACTATAGCTACTAAAACTACTACTGCTACTACTACTCTAGCTACTACTCCTCCTCCTCCTCCTCCTCCCACCACTACTACTGCTAATACTGCTACTGCTGCTGCTACTGCTACTCCTAATTCGACGATTACTACTACTACTACTGCTGCTGTTGCTACTACTACAACTTCTACGATGACTACTACCAGGACTACCACTACTACTACAAGTCCAACTAGTACTACTACTACAGCTAGTACTACAACATCTACTATTACGAGTACTACTACCACTTTTACTACAACTAGTTTTACCACTACTACTACTACCACCAATACACCAGCTACTACTGCTGCTACTATTAGTACTATAAGTACTATAGCCTCGACTATAACTAATACCACTACTATGGCTCCTGCTCCCACTATTACTATTACAAATTTGACTACTACTACTAGTTCTCTCCTACTACTACTACTCCACCTATGATGACTATAATTACTACTGCTAACTACTATTGCTATTACTATAACTACGGCTGCAATAATAACTACTACTACTACTACTACCACTGCTACTACAACAACAACTACTACTAGTAGTACTACTACTACAACTCCTACTACTACTACTTTTATTACAACAACTGCTACACTTTTCCTTTTACTATTACCGCAACTACTACTACAACTCCAGCTGCTGCTACTACTACTACCATTGCTACTACTACTCCTACTACTTCACCTACTGCCACTACTAATGCTACTAATACTACTACTACTTCTACTACTTTGATTACTACCGATACTACTACTACTCCTCCTATTACTATTACTACTACTAAAACTAGTGGTACTACGATTACCATATTTCAATTAGCACAACTACTGCTACTACTACTACTACTTCTGTTGCTATTGCTGCTATTTCTCCTACTGTCGTTGCTGTTCCTGCTACTACTACATCTACCACTACTCCAACTACTACAACTATTATTGCTACAACTACTACCACACCACTAATAGTACAGCATCTACAACTACTACTACTACTGCTACCACTGCTACTGCTACTATTCCTACTACTAGTAGTATTGCAACTGTAGTCACTACTGCTACTACTAGTGCTAATGCTGCTGCTACTACTAGTTCTACTGCTACTACTACTATTATTGCTACGACAGTTACTACTACTACTACCATCATTACTAGCACTACTGCTAGTACTGCTGCTACTACTACCACCACTACTATTACTATTGACACCATTACTACTATTACTTCTACTACTGCTACTACTCCTACTCCTACTACTACTATGGCTACTACAACTACTATTACCCCTACTACTACTACTACTACTTCTATGACTTTCGCTACTGCTATTTCTCCCTCTACTGCTAGCACTACTACTGCTGCTACTTCTATTACTACTACTGCTACTCCTCCACCTCCTCCTTCTACTACTACTACCACCACCACCACCACCACCACCACCACCACCACTACTACTACTACTACAACTACTGGTACTACTGCTACTTCTACTACAAGTCCTACTACTATTACTACTAAACTGACTACTATTACTATTCTTGTTGCTGCTGCTACTACTACTACTACTTCTGCTATAATAAATACTACTAAAGCTAATGCTAATACTACAATATGACTTTTACTAATGCTACTATTACTAATACAAACAGTACATCTACTATTACTAATTTTGCTACTGCTATTGCTACTACTACTGACGCTTCTCCTAATGCTAAGACTAACTACTACTATTGTCATGACTATTGCTTCTAATGCTACTACTACTACTACTACTTCTACAACTACTATTGCTACTATTACATATAATATTAGAACTACTACTATGTCTGCTACAACGACTACTACTACTACTACTTCTTCAGATACTACTAGTACTATGAATGCTGTTGTCGCTACGATAGCTACTACCACTATAATTGCTACTACTACTGCTAATACAACTACAATTTCACCTACACCTATTCTGACAACTACTCCTACTCCTCCTACTACTACAACTACTATAACTACTACAACTGATATTACTACTACTACTTCTTTTGCTACTACTACTACTCCACCTCCTCCTCTTACTACTACTACTATTAGTGTTACTACTAGTACTACTGGTACTACTACTGGTACTACTACGACCGCTACCACTGCTCCTACTATTATTACTACTACTTCAACTTTTGCTACTTCTGCTACCATGACCACAACTACTACAACAACTACTGCTACTACTATAATTGATGCTGCTACTACTACTACTATTATGACTACTTCTACGGCTACCACTTCTACTACTACTAATACTACTGCAACTACTACTACTACCACACTACTACTACCACTATTGCTAATGGTACAGCTACAATAATTACATCTTCGGCTCTTGTTACTTCAACTACTACTACTTCTACTACTACTGCTGCTACTATTACAACTACTCCTACTGCTACAATTAATACTGCTACTACTGCTACTACTATTAATACTAATTCAACTACTAATACTGCTTCTAATACTACTACAAGCACTACTACTACTATGACTACTCAAACTTCTAGTACTACTACTACTATTTCTGCAACTACTTCTGCTACTACTACTACTACTACTGCTACACTATTTCTTCTACCACTGCTAATACAACTACTACTACTAATACTTCTTCGATTACAATTACTACTACTACTACTTTTGTTACTGTTGCTACTGCTACTCCTACAAACACCACTGCTAGTAGTAGTACTACTACTAGTACTAGTACTACTACTACTACTTCGAGTATTACTATTTCACCTGTGGCTACTACTGCTACCACTGCTACAATTGCTTTTGCTGCTACTACAAGCAATAGATGTAGTAGTAGTAGCAACAGTGGTAGCAATAGGAGTAGGAGTAGTTGCAACAGCAATAGTAGTAGTAGTAGGAGGAGTAGTAGTAGCAGTAGCAGTCAAAAGAGTGGTAGTAGCAGAAGCAGTAGTGGTAGCTATAGTAGTAATAGTAGCAATAGTAGTAGTACTAGCGTTAGTAGTAGCAGAAGTAGCAGTAGCTATAGTATTAGCTACAGTTGTAGCAGTAATAGTAGTAGCTATAGTAGTAGTAGTAGTAGTAGCAACAACAACAGAGTAATAGTAGAAGTAGTAGTAGTAGCCGTAGTAATATTCGTAGAACTAGGAGTAGTAATAGTAGTAGTAGTAGTAGCAGTAGTTGTTATTCTTGTTGCAATGGTAGTGGTAGTATTAGAATAAATAGTAATAGTATTAGGAGTAGTTATAGCAGTAGGTGTAGCAGCAATATTAGTAGTAGGAGCCAAAGTAGTAGCGATAGAGGTAGCAGTAATAGTAGTAGAAGTAGTAGTAGTTTTAACAGCAGCCCTAGTGGTAGAAGTTATAGTAATAATAGCAATAGTAGTAGTAGTAGTAGCAGTTATTGTATCAGGAGTAGTAGTAGCAGTAGTAGTCAGAGTAATAGTTGTAGCAATAGTTGTAATATTAGTAGCAGTAGTAGTTATAGGATTAGCATTATGAGTCATGGTAGCAATAGTAGTATAGTAGTAGTACTAGAAGATTATTAGGGGTACTAGAAGCAACCATAGTATGACTAGTAGTAGGAATGGAAGCAATAATAGCAGTAGTAGTAGTTATTGTAATAGTAGCAGTAGCAGTAGTAGTATAGTAGTAGTTGTAGAAGTACTAGTAATAGTAGCAGCAGCAGTAGTAGTGCTGTAGCAATAGTAGCAGCAGTAGTAGTTGCAACTGTAATAATAGTGGTAGTAGTAATATTAATAGCATAAGTAGCAATAGTTGTACTAGTATTAATAGTAGTAGTAGTAGTAGTAGTAGTAGTAGTAGTAGTAGTAGTAGTAGCAATAGTGGAAATAGTAGAAGCAGTAGTAGAAGTAGTTGTTGTCATAGTAGTAGGAAAAGTAATAGTTGTTGGAGAAGTAGTAGGAGTAGTAGGAGTAGGAGTAGTAGCAGCAGCAGTAGTAGTAGGAGGAGTAGCAAAAGTATTAGTAGCAGTAGTAGTTGTGGTCATAGCAGTTGTAATAGTAGTAGTAATAATAGTTATTGTAGTAGTGGAAGTAGCAATCAGAGTATTCCTAGTAGTTGTAGCAGTAATAGTAGCAGTACTAGCAGCAGTCGCAGTAGTTGTAGAAGTAATAGAAGTAGTAGTAATAGTAGCAGCAGTGGTTGTAGTATCGGTAGTAGTTGCAATAGTAGTAGGACTAAGAGTAGCAGTGGGAGTAGTAGCAGTAGGTGTAGCTGTAGGAATTGTAGCTGCAGCAATAGTGGTAGTAGTAGTGGTTGTAGCAGTGGTAAAAGAAGTCATAGTAGTAGCAGTAGTATGAATAGTAGTAGTAGGAGTAGTTGAACTAGTACTGGTCGTAGTGGTAATAGTCCCAATAGTAGCAATAGTAGTAGCATTAGGAGTAGTAGCAGTAGCGGTAGTGTCATAGCAGTGGAAGCAGTATTACTAGTAGTAGTAGTTGTTGTTGTTGTTGTTGTTGTAGTGATAGTAGCAATAGTAGTAGTAGTAGCAGTAGTGGTAGTAATAGCAGCAGAAGTAGCAGTAGAAGCAATAGTGGCTGAAGTTGCAGCAACAGTAGCAATTGTAGCAGTCATAATAGTTGTTGTAGTAGTAGCCTTAGTAGTGCAGTAGTAGCGATAACAGCAGTTGTAGTGGCAGCAATAGCAACAGTAGTAGCAGTAGTCGATGTTATAGTAGTTATAGGAATAGTAGTAGGAGTAGTAGCTGCAGTAGTTGTATTGGTAGAAGTAATAGTAGTAGGAGTAGTAGTAGTAGTTGTAGTATGAGGCGGAGAAGTTAGAGTACTAGGAGGAGAAGTAGTATGAGTAGTTGTAGGAGTAGTCGTAGTAGTGACAATAGTAGCAGTAGTTGTAGTAGTACTAGTAGTAGTAGTAGTATAGTAGTAGTAGTTGTTATAGTAGTAGTAGTAGTAGTAGTAGTAGTAGTAGTAGTAGTAGTAGTAGTAGCAGTAGCAATAGCATTAGTAGTCGTAGTAGTAGTAGTAGTAGTCAATAGTACTTGTAGTTGTAGTAGCAGCTGTAGTCGCAATAGTGGTAGTAGTAGTAGTAGTAATAGTAGTCGCAGTAGTAGTGGTTGTTGTTGTTGCAATAATAGTTTTTATTATACTAGTATGAGTATTCGTAGTAGTAGTTATCATAAGTGAAGTAGTAGGACTAGTAGTAGTAGTAATAGTAGCAGTAGCAATAGTAGTAATAGTAGCAGTAGTAGTGTAGTAGTAGTAGTAGTATTAGTAGTATTATTAGCAGTAGTAGTAGCAGTAGTAGTTGCAGAAGTAGTAAAGTAGCAGTAGTAGTAGCTATAGTAGTAGCAATAGTAGTAGCAACAGCAGTTGTGGTAGTAGTTATTATAGCAGTAGCAGTAATAGTACCAGTCGTAGTAGTAGTATTAGTAGTAGAAGTAGCAGTACTAGTTGTAGTCATAGCAATAGTAGAAGTAGAAGTAGCAGTAGGAGCAGTAGTAGTTGTCGCTATAGTAGTATTGGTAGTAATAATAGCAGTAGTAGAAATAATAATAGTAGCAGCAGTAATTGTAGTAGCAGTTGTTGTCACAGTAGATATAGTAGAAGTTACAGAAGTAGAAGTTGTATGAACAATAGTTGTTGTAGTTGGAATAGTACAAGTTGTTGTAGTAGTAGGAGTTGGAGTAGGAGTTGGAATAGGAGTACTAGTAGTTGTAGCAGGAGTAGCCGCAGTACTAGTAGGAGTAGTAGTTGTTGTTGTAATAGTAGTAGTAGTAGTAGTATTATTTTTTATAGTCGTAGCATATAGTAGTAGTAGTAGTAGTAGTAATGGTAGCAATTGTAGCAGTACCAATAGTTGTTGTTGTAGTAGAAGGAGAAGAAGAAGAAGTAGCAGTAGTGGTAGTAGTAATGGTAGCAATAGTTATAGTAGTAGTAGTTGTTGTGGTAGTAATAGAAGTAGTAGTATTAGTAGTAGTATTAGTAGTTGATGTAGTTGAAGTTGAAGAAGTAGTTGTAATAGTAGTAGGGGAAGTAGTAGCAGTAGTAGCAGCACTAGTAAGTATTAGTGGTAATAGTAGTAGTAGTAGTAGTAGTAGTAGTAGTAGTAGGAGTAGTTAGTAGTAGTAGTAGTAGTAGAAGAAGAAGTAGCGGTAGTAGTAGTAGTATAATAGTAGTATAGTATAGTAGTAATAGTAGTAGTATTTGTAGCTGTATTGTTGTAGTAGTAGTCGTAGGATTAGCGGTAGTGGTAGAAGTTGTAATAGTTGGAGTTTGAGTTGTATTAGTAATAGAAGTAGTAGTTAGTAGTGTTAGTTGTTGAAGTAGAAGAAGTTGGACTAGTAGTTTTAATAGTAGTGTAGTAGTTAGTAGTAGTAGTAGTAGTAGTAGTAGTGTAGTAGTAGTAGCAATAGCAGTAGCAATAGCAATAGTAGTAGTAGTAGGTAGGAGTAGTAGGAGGAGTACTAATAGTAGCAGTAGTAGTAGTAGGAGTACTCGTAGGGGTAGTAGTAATAGTAGAAGTTGTAATAGGAGTTGGAGTAGTAGTAGTTGCTGATGTAGTAGTAGTAGTAGGAGTTGTAGTACTAGTTGTAGTAGTAGTAGTAGTTGTTGTTGTTGTTGTAGCTGTAGTAGTAGTATTGTCTGTAGTAGTAGTTGCTATGTAGTAGTAGTAGTAGGAGTTGTAGTACTAGTTGTAGTAGTTGTAGTTGTTGTTGTTGTTCTTGTTGTAGCAGTAGTAGTAGTATTGTCTGTACTAGTACTAGTAGTATTTGTACTAGTAGTAGTAGTAGATGTAGTAGCCAAAGTAGTACTAGTAGTAATAGTAGTAGTAGTAGCAGCAGCAGCAGCAGTAGTAGTAGTGTAGTATAAGTAGTAGTGGTTGTAGTATAGTAGTAGTAGTGTAGTAGTTGTAGTAGTAGTGGAAGTAGTAATAGTAGTTGTAGTAGAAGTAGTAAAAGCAGTAGCGGTAGTCATAGAAGAGCAGTAGTAGTAGTAGTAGTAGTATTAGTAGTAGTGGTAGTAGTCGTTGTAATAGTAGTAGAAGTAATAGTAATTGTAGAAGTAGAAGTAGTGGTAATATTAGTAGTAGTCATAGTTGTAGTAGTAGTGCCAGTAGCAGCAACAACAGTCGTAGTTATAATGGTACTTGTATAATAATAGTTGTAGTAGTGGTAGTCGTACAAGTAGCAGTAGTAGTACTAGTTGTAATAGCAGTAGGAGTAGTATTAGTAGTAACTATAATTATTCTGGTAGTAGTAGGAGTTGTACTAGGATTAGTAGTAGTAGTTGTAGTTGTAGTAGTAGGGGTCAGAGTAGTAGTAGTTGCAAACATAGTAGTAGTAGTAGTAGTAGTAGTAATAGTAGTCGTAGTATTAGTAGTAGTAGTAGTAATAGTAGTCGTAGTATTAGTAGTAGTAGTTGGATAGAATTGGTAGTAGTAGTAGTAGTAATAGTAATAGTAGTTGGAGTAGTAGTAGTTGCAAGAGTAAAATTAGTAGTTGTTGTTGTTGTAGTAGAAATAACAATAGTTGTAGGAATAGTTGTTGTAGCATTAGTAGAGGTTGCAGCATTAGGAGTTAGTAGTAATTGTAGTAGTAGTAGTTGTTGTTGTTGTTGTATAAGTTAGAGTAGGAGTTGGAGTTGGAGTAGGAGTTGCAGTAGTATAAGTTGTGCTAGTAGTAGTAGTATCTGTAGTCACAGTAGTAGGAGTAGCAGAAGTACTTGTTGTTGTACTAGTACTAGTCGTAGTGTTAGTTATAGTAGTAGAAGTTGAAGTAGTACTAGAAGTAGTAGTAGTAGTAATAGTAGCAATAGTACTAGTAGTAGCAGTAGTAGTAGTAGTAGTAGTATTTGTAGCAGTGGAAGTAGTAGTAGTAGCACTAGTAATAGTAGTAGTAGTAGTTGTTGTTGTTGTTGTTGTTGTAGTAGCAGCAACAGTAGTAGCAGTAGCAGTACTAGTAATTGTTCTAGTTGTACTTGTAATAGAAGCAGTAGTATTAGCCGTTGAAGTAGTAGAAGTTATAGTAGTAGTTGCAATAGTAGTAGTGCTTATTAGTAGTAGTCGAGTGCAGCACTATTTAGTCGTTAGTAGTAGCAATAGTAGTAGTAGTCGTAATAGTCGTAGTAGTGTAGTAGTAGTCGTAGTAAGTAGTATAGTAGTAGTCAGTCGTAGTAGTATTAGCAGTAATAGTAGTAGTAGTAGTAATAGTGATATTAGTAGTAGTATTTGCCATAGCAGTAGTAATGGTAGTAGTAGTTTTTGTAATAGTAGTAGTAGTAGTAAAAGTAGCAGTTGTAATTGTAGTGGTAGCAGTAGCAGAAGTCATAGTAGTAGTAGTAGTTGTTATTGTTGTAAATGTAGGGGTTGGTGTAGTAAAAGTTGTAGATATAATAGTAGTAGTAGAAGTTGTTGTAGTATTAGAAGTTGTAGTAGTAGTAGGACAAGTAGCAGTAGTAGTTGTAATAGTAATAGTAGTAGGGGTAGTATTAGCAGTACGAGTAGTAGTAGTAGTAGTAGTATTTGTAGTAGTAGTAGCAGTGGTTGTAAAAGTAGTAGTTGTAATTGTAGTGGTAGAAGTCGTAGAAGTTGTAGGAGTAGTAGTAGTTCTTGTTGTTCTAAAAGTGGGAGTTGGTGTAGTAGTAGTTGTAGATACAGTAGTAGTAGTAGTTGTATTAGTAGCAGTCGTAGTAGTAGTAGGAGTAGTAGTAGTAGTGTTTGTACTAGTACTAATTGTATTAGTTTTCTAGTACTAGTAGTAGTAGTAGATGTAGTAGCCGAAGTAGTAGTAGTAATAGTAGTAGAAGAAGTAGTAGTAGTAGTCTCGTAGTAGTAGCAGTAGTGGTTGTAGTGTAGTAGCAGTAGCAGTAGCAGTAGTAGTAATAGTAGTAGCACTAGAAGTAGGAGTCGTAGTAGTAGTAGTAGTAGTAGTAGTAGTAGTAGTAGTAGTAGTAGTAGTAGTAGTAGTAATAGTAGTAGTCGGAATTATGAGTACTAGTAGTAGTAAAAGTGGGAGTAGTTGCAGCGACAACAAAAATTGTAGTACTAGCAATAGTAGCAGTTGTAGTAGAACTAGAAGTTGAAGATATTGTGTAGCAGTAGTAGAATTAGTAGTAGTTGTAGGAGTTGTAGTAGTAGCAGCAGCAGTAGTAGTAGTAATAGTAATAGTAGTTGTAGTAGTAGTTGTTGTAGAAGTAGAAGTAGGAGGAGGAGTAGGAGGAGTAGTAGTAGTAATAGTATAGGTTGTAATAGTAGTCGTGGTAGTAGTACGAGTAGGAGCAGTAGTAGGAGTAGTGGGGGGAGTAGGAGTAGTAGTAGGAGTAGTAGTAGGAGAAGTAGTAGTAGGAGTTGTAGCAGTAGTAGTAGGAGCAGTTGGAGTAGGAGTAGCAGTAGGTGTAGTAGTAGGAGTAGTAGTAGTTGGAGTAGTAGTAACAGAAGGAATAGGTGTAGTAGTTGTAGAAGGAGGAGGAGGAGATATAGTAGTAGTCGTGGGAGTAGGAGTAGTAACAATTGGCGTAGTGGTAGCAGTAGTTGCAGCAGGATTAATAATAGTAGTAGTAATTGCGGTAACAGTTGTAGTTCTTGTTGTATTAATAGTAGTACTAGTAGGTGCAGTAGTACTTAAAGTAGGAGTAGGAGTTGGAGTAGCGGTAGGAGTTAAGAGTAGAAGTAGTATTAGTAGTAGTAGTAGCAGTAGTAGTATTAGTAGTAGTAGTAGTAGTTGTACTAGAAGTAGTATTCGTAGTAGTTGTAGTAGTAGAAGTAGTTGTAGTAGCAGTGGTACTAGTAGTAGAATTGGTAGTAGTTATTTTAGTAGTTGTAGTATTATTAGTAGTAGTAGGAGTATTTGATGTTGTATTAGTTGTAATAGTTGTTGTAGTAGTGGTAGTAATATTACTCATATTATTGGTAGTAGCAAGAGTGGGAGTAGGAGTAATAGTATTAGTAGCAATAGTAGTATTACTAGCAGCAATAGCAGTTGTAGCAGTCGTAGTAGGTGTAGTAGTTGTAGTAGTAGTAGGGGTAGTACCAGTTGGAGTAGCAATACTATTGGGAGTAGTAGTAGTAATACTACTAGCAACAGCAGTTATAGTTGTACAGGAGTAGCTGCAGCAGTAGTAACAGCAGTTATAGTTGTACAGGAGTAGCGGCAGCAGTAGTAGTAGCAGCAGTTGTGGTTGTTGCTGTAGTAGCCGCAGCAACTGTAGATGTAGTAGTAGTTGTTATTGTAGTAGTAGTAGTAATAGTAGTTTTTGTAGCAAAAGTAGTAGTAGTAGTTGCAGTAGAAGTAATTCTAGAAGCAGCATCAGCAGCTGTAGTAGTAATAGTAGTTTTAGTAGTAGGAGCAGTAGTAGTTTTAGTCGTAATAGTAGAAGTAGTAGTAGTAGTTTTACCCCTACCACTTCTACTACAACTGCGAAAACTACTACTGCCACTACTACTTCTCCTACCACTTCCAATAGTACAACTACTACGGCATCCACTACTGGTATTGCAACTACTACTACAACCACTACTACTACTACTATTACTGTCGCTACCACTACAACCACTACAACAACTACTACTACTACTCCGAAAACTATTAGTTCTACTGCTACAACTGCTACAGCTGCATCTACTACTACTAATACTGCTATTGCTACTATTATAGCTCTTACTGTTTTTACTACTACTATTGCTACTACTGTTACTACGGCTACTTCTGCTACTACACCTAATACTACTACTGCTGCTGCAGCTACTATGACTACTACTATTACTTCTACTTCTATTGCTACTACTATGACTACTACTATTCCATCTGCTGCACCTACGACTAACGATACTACTACTACTATTGCCGGTCCTACTACTACTACTAACTTTGCTACTACTGCTACTATTGCTCCTATTACTACTGTTATTACTACTATTACTACTACTACTACTATTATTATTACAACTACTACAACAACAACTACTACTACTACTACTATTACAACTAATAAAACGAACTGCTACTACTATTATCACTACAACTACTGCTAATACTACTACTACTACCACTACTAATACTACTACTACTACCACCACTACTACTACTACTACTTCCACTAGTAGTAGTAGCAGTAGTACTACTACTACTACTACAACAACTACTACTACTACAACTACTACTACTAGTGCAGGTACTACTACTACTACTGCAACTACTACTACTACTGCAGGTACTACTACTACCATTACTACTTCTACTACTACTACTATTACTGCTACAACTACTATTGTTGTTGTTGTTGCTGCTACTACTACTACTACTACTACAACAACAACTATTACTACTACTACTACTATTACTACTACTACTACTACTACTACTACTACTACTACTACTGCTACTACTGCTGCTGCTGCTGCCGCCGCTACGGCTACTATTACTGCTGTTGTTGCTGCTACTACTACTATTACTCCTACTTCTGCTGCTGCTAGTACTACTACTCCTATTACTTCTACTACTACTACTACTACTACCTCTACTACTATTATTACTACTACTATTACTGCTACGATTACTACAACTACTACTTCTATTACTACTACTACTACTACGACTACTACTATTACTACTACTACTACTACTACTATTACTTCTACTCCTCCTACTACTACTACAACTACTCCTACTACTACTACTTATACTGTAACTACTACTGCTGCCGCTACTACTACTACTATTACTTCTACTACTACTACTACTACTCCTCCTCCTCCTACTATTAGTACTACTACTACTACTACTACCACCACCACTACTATTACTACTACTACTACTACTGCTACTACTACTACTACTCCTGCTGCTGCTATTGCTACCACTACTACTGCAACTATTTACTACTACTACTACTACTACTACTTCAACTACTTCTGCTACTACTACTATTGCTACTATCACTGCTACTAGTACTACTCCAACTGCTGCGACTACCACTACTACTATTGTTACTACTACTAGTATTGCTTCTGCAACAACTAGCACTTCTGCTACTACTTCTGATACTACCACAACTGCTTCTATTACTACTACTATTACTACTACTACTAATATTACTATTACTATTACTATTACTACTACTAGTAGTACTCCTACTACTACAACTACAACTACAATTCCTACCCCTACCACGACAACTACTCCTACTACAACTCCTACTCAAACTACTACTACTACTACTCCTACTGCTAGCACTCCTGCTACAACAACAACTACGACTAACTATTACTACAACTACCTCTACTACTACTACTACCTCAAAAACTACTAATAGTAGTTCTACTACAACTACTACAACTGCTACTGCTACAACTCCTACTACTACTATGATAACAACAACAACAATAATAACAACTACTACTACTACTGATCCTAACGCTCCAATTACTACTACTACTGCTTCCACTACCACTACTACTACTACTACTACTACAACTCTTTCTACTACTACTACTACTACAACAACAACAATAACAACAACAACTACTACTACTACTACAACAACTACTACTATTACTGGTGCTCTGGCTAATACTACTACTACAACTACTGCTATGACTACTGCTACTACTATTACTACTGCTACTCCTACTACTTATACTACTCCTACTCCTGCTACAACTCCTACCACTCTTACAACTCTAGCTACTACTACTACCACGACATATGCTACTACTACCGCTACAGCTTCTTCTAAAACTGCTACTACTTCTCCTATTACTACTACCACAGCTATTGCTACTACTACTACTGCTACTACTCCTACCACTACTACTACTACAACAACAACCACAACAACAACTACTATTCCAGCTCTTGCAACTACCACTACTTCTCCTATAACTTCTCCTACTACTACTTCTACAGCTGCTACTACTACTACTACCACTACTATTACTACTGCTTCTACTACTATTGCTGCTGCTGCTGCTGCTGCTGCTTATACTGCTACTGCTACTGCTATTACTACTACTACTACTACTACATGTACTACTCTTACCACCACAAATACTACTTCTGCAACTACCGCTTCTACTACTAGTACTACTACTTCGCCTGCTACTACAACTGCAACTACTAATGCTACTGCTGCTACTGCAAATACTATTACTGCTATTACTACTACTACTATTGCCACTAATAATACTACTGCTATTACTGCTACTACTACTACTATAACTATTACCACTACTACTACAACTACTACTACAACAACAACAACTAGTAGTAGTACTAGTACTGTTGCTACTACTACTACTGCTAACACCACTACTACTAGTAATACTACTACTACTACTACTATTTCTACTGCTACTCCTACTATGCCTACTACTTCTACTGCTAATACTACTAGTGCGACTACCTCTACAACTACCGCTATTGCTACTACGACTGCTGCAACTATTACTTTGCTGACTACGACTGCTAATTCTTCTACTAATATTACCGCTACTACTGCAACTACTACTACTCTGACTACTACTACAGCTATGGCTACTACTACTACTTCTCCTACTACTACCACTACCACTAGTACTAGTATTTTTTACTAATACAGCTACTACTACTACTACAACTACTACTCCTAGCACTCCTACTTGTACAACTACTACTACATCTACTACCGCTGCTGCAACTCTTGCTACTACTACTGCTACTTCTACTATTACTACTACTACCACTATTACTACCTCTGCCACTACAACTACTGCTGCTACTACTACTACTACTATTACTCCTAAAACTATTAGTACTACTGCTAGTACAACTACATCTGCTCCTACTACTGCTAACACTGCTATTGCTGCTACTATATCTCTTACTGTTTCTACATCTACTATTGCTACTATTGCTACAACTACTACTGCTACTACTATTTCGACTACTACTATTACTACTACTAATAATACTACTACTACTTCTACCACTAGTACAACTAGTACCACTACTACTTCTGCTATTGTTACTACTGCTGCTACTATTGCTGCAACTACTGCTACTACTACAGCTACTACAGCAACATAAGCTACTACTACTACAACTAGTACTATTTCTACCACCAGTGCTACTACTCCAACTTGTTCTCCAACTACTACTACTGCTACTATTACTACTACTTATTTTGCTTCTATTACTACTGCTACTACTGTTACAACTTTTGCCACTACTACTACTGCTTCTACTACTACTACTACTACTACTACTAGTATTACTGCAAATACAACTAATACTAGTACAACTCCTACTACCACTGCCCATACTATTGCTGCTGCTACTATTACCACTACAACAACAATTCCAACCCCTACCACCACTACTACTCCTATGATTACTCCTACTACAACTCCTACTTCTGCTACTACAACTACTACTCCTACTACTACTCCTACTACTCCTATTGCTACTACTAATACTGTAGCAAAAACTTCTCATGCTACTACTACTATTGTTACTACTGCTTCTTCTACTACTACTACTACTTAAACTACTACAACTAGTACTAGTACTACTCCAACTACTACTCTGACTACTACTACTACCACCATTACTACTATTACTAATGCTCTGATTACTACTACTACGACTACTAAAACTACTATTACTACTACACCAACAGCAACAACTACTGCTACTACTACTACTGCTACAACAACAACAACTACTACTACTACAACTACTCCTCCTACTATAACTATTGCTCTAGCTAATACTACTACAATGAATACTAATACTACTACTTCTACTTCTCCTACTACTGATTCTACTACTACAACAACTACTGCTGCTACTCCTAGTACAACTACTACTACTCCAAGAATTGCTTCTCCTAGTAATACTACTATTCGTACTTCGGCTACTACTACGACTATTGCTACTACTACTTCTACTATTGCTACTACTGCTGCTACTACCACTACTAGCACTACTTTCGCTGCTGCTACTTCTACTACTACCGCTCCTACTCCTCCTACTACTACTAGTACTATTCCTACTACTACTAGTGCATATGCTGCTGCTACTACCCCTACTACTACTACTACTACAAAAACAACAACAACAACTACTA
>RXID01022352.1:32177-57147 GCA_005019695.1 Trichopus zeylanicus subsp. travancoricus
GTTGTATAATAATAGTAGTAGTAGTGGTAGTCGTAGAAGTAGCAGTAGTAGTACTAGTAGTAATAGCGGTAGGAGTAGTATTAGTAGTAACTATAATTATTCTGGTAGTAGTAGGAGTTGTACTAGGAATAGTAGTAGTAGTTGTAGTTGTAGTAGTAGGGGTCAGAGTAGTAGTAGTTGCAAACATAGTAGTAGTAGTAGTAGTTGAAGAAGTAGCAGTAGTCGTAGTAGTAGTAGTAATAGTAGTAGTAGTATTAGTAGTAGTAGTTGGATAGAATTGGTAGTAGTAGTAGTAGTAATAGTAATAGTAGTTGGAGTAGTAGTAGTTGAGGGAGTAAAATTAGTAGTAGTTGTTGTTGTAGTAGAAATAACAATAGTAGTAGGAATGGTTATTGTAGCATTAGTAGAGGTTGCAGCATTAGGAGTTAGTAGTAATTGTAGTAGTAGTAGTTGTTGTTGTTGTTGTGTAAGTTGGAGTAGGAGTTGGAGTTGGAGTAGGAGTAAGTTGTGCTAGTAGTAGTAGTATCTGTAGTCACAGTAGTAGAAGGAGTAGCAGAAGTACTTGTTGTTATACTAGTACTAGTCGTAGTATTAGTTATAGTAGCAGAAGCTGAAGTAGTACTAGAAGTAGTAGTAGTAGTAATAGTAGCAATAGTACTAGTCGTAGCAGTAGTAGTAGTAGTAGTAGTAGTAGTAGTAGCAGTGGAAGTAGTAGTAGTAGCACTAGTAATAGTAGTAGTAGTAGTAGTTGTTGTTGTTTTTGTTTATAGTAGCAGCAACAGTAGTAGTAGTAGCAGTAGTAGTAATTGTTCTAGTTGTACTTGTAATAGAAGCAGTAGTATTAGCCGTTGAAGTAGTAGAAGTTATAGTAGTAGTTGCAATAGTAGTAGTGGTATTAGTAGTAGTAGGAGTAGCAGCACTAGTAGTAGTAGTAGCAATAGTAGTAGTAGTAGTAATAGTCGTAGTTGTTGTTGTTCTTTTAGTACTAGTAGTAGTAATAGGAGTAGTAGTAGTAGTAGTATTAGCAGTAGTAGTTGTAGTAGAGAAGTAGCAGTAGTAGTAGTAATAGTGATATTAGTAGTAGTATTTGCTATAGCAGTAGTAACGGTAGTAGTAGTTTTTGTAATAGTAGTAGTAGTAGTAAAAGTAGTAGTTGTAATTGTAGTGGTAGCAGTAGCAGAAGTCATAGTAGTAGTAGTTGTTGTTGTTGTTGTTGTAAATGTAGGGGTTGGTGTAGTAAAAGTTATAGATATAATAGTAGTAGTAGAAGTTGTTGTAGTATTAGAAGTTGTAGTAGTAGTAGGACAAGTAGCAGTAGTAGTTGTAATAGTAATAGTAGTAGGGGTAGTATTAGTAGTACGAGTAGTAGTAGTAGTAGTAGTATTTGTGGTAGTAGTAGCAGTGGTTGTAAAAGTAGTAGTTGTAATTGTAGTGGTAGAAGTCGTAGAAGTTGTAGGAGTAGTAGTAGTTCTTGTTGTTCTAAAAGTGGGAGTTGGTGTAGTAGTAGTTGTAGATGCAGTAGTAGTAGTAGTTGTTGTATTAGTAGCAGTCGTAATAGTAGTAGGAGTAGTAGTTGTATTGTTTGTACTAGTACTAATTGTATTAGTTTTATTAGTACTAGTAGTAGTAGTAGATGTAGTAGCCGAAGTAGTAGTAGTAATAGTAGTAGAAGAAGTAGTAGTAGTAGTCTCGTAGTAGTAGCAGTAGTAGTAGTAGTGTAGTAGCAGTAGCAGTAGCAGTAGTAGTAATAGTAGTTGCACTAGAAGTAGGAGTCGTAGTAGTAGTAGTAGTAGTAGTAGTAGTAGTAGTAGTAGTAGTAATAGTAGTAGTCGGAGTTATGAGTACTAGTAGTAGTAAAAGTGGGAGTAGTAGCAGCGGCAACGAAAATAGTAGCACTAGCAATAGTAGCAGTTGTAGTAGAACTAGAATTTGAAGATATTGAGTAGCAATAGTAGAATTAGTAGTAGTTGTAGGAGTTGTAGTAGCAGCAGCAGCAGTAGTAGTAGTAATAGTAATAGTAGTTGTAGTAGTTGTTGTTGTAGAAGTAGAAGTAGGAGGAGGAGTAGGAGGAGTAGTAGTAGTAATAGTATAGGTTGTAGTAGTAGTCGTGGTAGTAGTACGAGTAGGAGCAGTAGTAGGAATAGTGGGGGGAGTAGGAGTAGTAGTAGGAGTAGTAGTAGGAGAAGTAGTAGTACGAGTTGTAGCAGTAGTAGTAGGAGCAATTGGAGTAGGAGTAGCAGTAGGTGTAGTAGCAGGAGTAGTAGGAGTAGTTGGAGTAGTAGTAACAGAAGGAATAGGTGTAGTAGTAGTAGAAGGATGAGGAGGAGATATAGTAGTAGTCATGGGAGTAGGAGTAGTAACAGTTGGCGTAGTGGTAGCAGTAGTTGCAGTAGGATTAATAGTAGTAGTAGTAATTGCAGTAACAGTTTTAGTTCTTGTTGTAGTAATAGTAGTACTAGTAGGTGCAGTAGTAGTCAAAGTAGGAGTAGGAGTTGGAGTAGCGGTAGGAGTTAAGAGTAGAAGTAGTATTGGTAGTAGTAGTAGCAGTAGTAGTATTAGTAGTAGCAGTAGTAGTAGTAGTATTAGTAGTAGTAGTAGTTGTTGTACTAGAAGTAGTATTCGTAGTAGTTGTAGCAGTAGAAGTAGTTGTAGTAGCAGTGGTACTAGTAGTAGAATTGGTAGTAGTTATTTTAGTAGTTGTAGTATTATTAGTAGTAGTAGGAATATTTGATGTTGTGTTAGTTGTAATAGTAGTTGTAGTAGTGGTAGTAATATTACTCATATTATTGGTAGTAGCAAGAGTGGGAGTAGGAGTAATAGTATTAGAAGCAATAGTAATATTACAAGCAGTAATAGCAGTTGTAGCAGTCGTAGTAGGTGTAGTAGTTGTAGTAGTAGTAGGGGTAGTACCAGTTGGAGTAGCAATACTATTGGGAGTAGTAGTAGTAGTAGTAATAGTACTAGAAACAGCAGTTATAGTTGTACGGGAGTAGCTGCAGTAGTAGTAACAGCAGTTATAGTTGTACAGGATTAGCGGCAGCAGCAGTAGCAGCACCAGTTGTGGTTGTTGCTGTAGTAGCCGCAGCAACTGTAGATGTAGTAGTAGTTGTTATTGTAGTAGTAGTAGTAATAGTAGTTTTTGTAGCAAAAGTAGTAGTAGTAGTTGCAGTAGAAGTAATTCTAGAAGCAACATCAGCAGCTGTAGTAGTAATAGTAGTTTTAGTAGTAATAGTAGAAGTAGCAGTAGTAGTTTTACCTCTACCACTTCTACTACAACTGCGAAAACTACTACTGCCACTACTACTTCTCCTACCACTTCCAATAGTACAACTACTACGGCATCCACTACTGGTATTGTAACTACTACTACAACCACTACTATTACTACTGTTACTACTACTACTATTACTGTCACTACCACTACAACTACTACAACTACTACTACTACTACTCGGAAAACTATTAGTACTACTGCGACAACTGCTACAGCTGCATCTACTACTACTAATACTGCTATTGCTACTATTATAGCTCTTACTGATTTTACTACTACTATTGCTACTACTGTTACTACGGCTACTTCTGCTTCTACACCTAATACTACTACTGCTGCTGCTGCTACTATGACTACTACTATTACTTCTACTTCTATTGCTGCTACTATGACTACTACTATTACTTCTACTTCTATCTGCTACTCCTACTACTAACGATACTACTACTACTATTGCCGGTCCTACTACTCCTACTACCTTTGCTACTACTGCTACTATTGCTACTATTACTACTGCTATTACTACTATTACTACTACTACTACTATTATTATTATAGCTACTACAACAACAACGACTACTACTACTACTACTATTATAACTACTAAAACAAATTGCTACTACTACTATCACTACAACTACTACTAATACGACTACAACTAACCACTACTAATAACTACGACTACTACTACCAACACCACTAACTATTACACTACTACACTACTTCTATAGTAGTAGCTAGAAGTAGTAGTAGTAGTAGTAATACTACTACTTCTACAACAACAACTACTACTACTACTTTTACTAGTAGTAGTAGCAGTAGTAATACTACTACTACTACAACAACAACAACAACTACTACTACTACAACTACTACTACTGCAACTACTACTACTACTGCAGGTACTACTACTACTATTACTGCTACAACTACAACTGCTACTGCTGCTGCTGCTGCTGCTGCTACTACTTCTACTGTGGATGTTGTTGCCGCTACGGCTACTATTACTGTTGTTGTTGTTGCTGCTACTACTACTACTCCTACTTTTGCTGCTGTTAGTACTACTACTCCTATTACTTCTACTACTACTACTACCACTACCTCTACTACTATTATACTACTACTATTACTACTACTATTACTACAACTACTACTACTATTACTACTACTATTACTACTACGACGACTACTCCTACTACTACTACTACAACTACTCCTACTACTACTTATATTGCAACTACTACTACTATTACTTCTACTACTACTACTACTACTACTACTACGACTACTACTCCTACTACTATTAGTACTACTACTACTACCACCACCACCACCACAACTATTACTACTACTCCTACTACTATTAGTACTACTACTACTGCTACTCCTACCACCACCACTACTATTACTACTACTACTACTACTACTACTACTACTACTACTACTACTCCTGCTACTGCTACCACTACTACAGCAACTATTACTATTACTGCCTACTACTACTACTACTACTATTACTACTTCAACTACTTCATGCTACTACTACTATTTTGCTTCACTTCTTTTTTACTTTTATTGTCACTTTATTCGGTTCTTTCCTCTTTTATCTTTTTTTATTTAACATTTTTTTACTGTTTTTTTAACTTTTTTTTTACCTGTTCTACTTAGTATTGCTTCTGCAACAACTAGCACTTTTGCTACTACTTCTGCTACTACCACAACTGCTTCTACTACTACTACTATTACTACTACTACTAATATTACTATTACTACTACTACTAATATTACTATTACTATTACTACTACTACTAGTACTCCTACTACTACAACTACAACTACAATTCCTACCCCTACCACGACAACTACTCCTACAACTACTCCTACTACAACTCCTACTCAAACTACTACTACTACTCCTATTGCTAGCACTCCTGCTACAACAACAACTACGACTAACTATTACTACAACTACCTCTACTACTACTACTACCACTAAAACTACTAATAGTAGTTCTACTACAACTACTACATCTGCTACCGCTACAACTCCTACTACTACTATGATAACAACAACAACAACAATAACAACAACTACTAGTACTGTTACTAACACTCCAATTACTACTACTATGATAACAACAATAACAACAATAACAACAACTACTACTACTGTTACTAACGCTCCAATTACTACTTCTACTATTAATACTACTACTGCTTCCACTACCACTACTACTACTACTACTACTACAACTCTTCCTACTACTACTACTACAACAACAACAACAATAACAACAATAACAACTACTACTACTACAACAACTACTACTATTACTGGTGCTCTGGCTAATACTACTACTACAACTACTACTATGACTACTACTACTACTATTACTGCTGCTACTCCTACTGCTCCTACTACTCCTAGTACTCCTACTACTTATACTACTCCTACTCCTGCTACAACTCCTACCACTCCTACAACTCTAGCTACTGCTACTACCACGACATATGCTACTACTACCGCTACAACTTCTTCTAAAACTACTACTACTACTCCTATTACTACTACCATAGCTACTGCTACTACTACTGCTGTTGCTACTACTACTACTGCTACTACTCCTACCACTACTACTACTACAACAACCACAACAACAACTACTATTCCAGCTCTTGCAACTACAACTACTTCTCCTATAACTTCTCCTACTACTACTTCTACAGCTGCTACTACTACTACTACCACTACTATTACTACTGCTTCTACTACTATTGCTACTGCTACTGCTGCTGTTGCTTATACTATCACTGCTTCTACTGCTGCTGCTATTATTACTACTACTACTACTACATGTACTACTCTTACCACCACAAATACTACTTCTGCTACTACCACTTCTACTACTAGTACTACTACTTCGCCTGCTACTACAACTGCTACTGCTACTACTACAACTGCAACTACTAATGCTACTGCTACTACTGCAAATACTATTACTACTATTACTACTACTACTATTGCCACATAATACTACTGCTATTACTGCTACTACTACTACTATAACTATTACCACTGCTACTACAACTACTACTACAACAACAACAACTAGTAGTAGTACTAGTACTATTGCTACTACTACTACTGCTAACACCACTACTACTAGTAATACTACTACTACTACTATTTCTACTGCTACTCCTACTATGCCTACTACTTCTACAGCTAATACTACTAGTGCGACTACCTCTACAACTACCGCTGTTGCTACTACAACTGCTGCAACTATTACTTTACCGACTACTACTACTAATTCTTCTACTAATATTACCGCTACTACTGCAACTACTACTACTCTGACTACTACTGCAGCTATGGCTACTACTACTACTTCTCCTACTACTACCACTACAACTAGTACTAGTATTTTTTACTAATACAGCTACTACTACTACTACAACTACTACTCCTAGCACTCCTACTTGTACAACTACTACTCATCTACTACCGCTGCTGCAACTCTTGCTACTACTATTGCTACTGCTACTATTACTGCTACTACCACTATTACTACCTCTGCCACTACAACTACTGCTGCTACTAGTACTACTATTACTCCTAAAACTATTAGTACTACTGCTACTACAACTACATATGCTCCTACTACTGCTAACACTGCTATTGCTGCTACTACATCTCTTACTGTTTCTACATCTACTATTGCTACTATTGCTACAACTACTACTGCTACTACTATTTCGACTACTACTATTACTACTACTAATAATACTACTACTACTTCTACCACTAGTACAACTAGTACCGCTACTACTTCTGCTATTGTTACTACTGCTGCTACTATTGCTGCAACTACTGCTACTACTACAGCTACTACAGCAACATAAGTTACTACTACTACAACTAGTACTATTTCTACAACCAGTGCTACTACTCCAACTTGTTCTCCGACTACTACTACTTCTACTACTGCAACTATTATTTTGCTTCTATTACTACTGCTATTACTGTTTCTACTTTTGCCACTACTACTACGGCTTCTACTACTACTACTACTACTACTACTACTAGTATTACTGCAAATACAACTAATACTAGTACAACTACTACTACCACTGCCCATACTATTGCTGCTACTACTATTACCACTACAACAACAATTCCAACCCCTACGACCACTACTACTCCTATGATTACTCCTATTACAACTCCTACTTCTACTACTACAACTACTACTCCTACTACTACTCCTACTACTCCTACTGCTACTACTAATACTGCAGCAAAAACTTCTTATGCTACTACTACTATTGTTACTACTGCTTCTTCTACTGCTACTACTACTTAAACTACTACAACTAGTACTAGTACTACTCCAACTACTACTATGATTGCTACTACTACCACCATTACTACTATTACTAATGCCCTGATTACTATTACTACGACTACTAAAACTACTATTACTACTACACCAACAGCAACAACTACTGCTACTACTACTACTACTACTACAACTACGACTACTACTACTACTACTACTCCTCCTACTATAACTATTGCTCCAGCTAATACTACTACAATGAATACTAATACTACTACTTCTACTTCTCCTACTACTGATGCTACTACTACAACAACTACTGCTGCTACTCCTAGGACAACTACTACTACTCCAAGAATTGCTTCGCCTACTAATACTACTATTCGTACTTCTAATACTACTACGACTATTGCTACTACTACTTCTACTATTGCTGCTACTGCTGCTGCTACTAATACTAGCACTACTTTCGCTGCTCCTACTTCTACTACTACCGTTCCTACTCCTCCTACTACTACTACTACTAGTGCATATGCTGCTGCTACTACCGCTACTACTACTACTACTACAAAAACAACAACTACTACTACTAGTATTGCTATTATTGCTACTACTACTACTACTCCTATAACTTCTACTACTACTACTACTGCTGCTACTACTACTGCTGCTTTTACTACTACCATTACTATTTGTATTACTACTACAGCTACAACTATTGCCGCTGCCTATCCTACACCTGCCACTACTTCTGCAACTACTAGTACAACTACTATTACTATTGTTATTGCTACTTATACTGCCACTACTGCTACTACTACTGCTATTACTACTATTGCTACTTCTGCTACTACTACTAGTACCAGTACTACTATTACCACCACAACTACTACTACTTTTACTACTGCTTCTACTGCTGCTTCTACTACTTCGCCTGCTACTACTACTACGGCAACTACTACTACTATAATTGCGACTACTACTGCTTCGACTACTATTACAAATAGTACTACTACTATTACTACTACTGCTGCTATTATTGCCACTAATACTACTACTACTATTACTGCTATTACCGTTACTACAACAACAACTACTACTACAACTACACCCACTACTACTACTACAACTACAACCACTACTACTACTACTACTACTTCTTTTATTTCTGCTACTACTACTACTACTACAAGTAACACTACTACTGCGACTACTGCGACTACTACTATCGCTACTACTGCTACTACCACTTCTACTATCACTACTATCGCTACTATTCCTACTACTACTGCTACTACTACTACTACTATTAGTCCTACTGCTGCTGCTACTAGTATTACTACTATTGTTGCAACTGCAACTATCGCTACTACCAACACAACTAGTACAAGAACAAATACTACTACTACAACTGCTACTGCTACTACTACTACTACTACCACCACAATGACTGCTATTACCGCAGCTACTAAACACACTACTACAACTACTGCTGCTATTGCTTCTTCTTCTACTACTAATACTACTATAACTACTACTACTACTTCCGCTACTACAACTATAACTACTACTACAACTATAATAACTACAACTACAACAACTGCAACAACTACTTCAAATAATGTAGGAGCAACAACAAAAACTACCACTACACTTCTATTTTTACTACTACTACTACTCCAATTACTACAACTTCTATTACTTGTCTTACTACTACTACTGCTGCTGCTGCTACTATAGCTACTACTACTGCTACTACTACATCTTCTACTACTACTACTACAGCCGCTCCTACTGTGACCACCACTGCTGCTACCACTACTTTGCTGCTACTAGTACTACTTCTACTACTATTATAACTACTACAGCTTCTATTGCTGCTCTACTCCTACTACTATTACAGCCACTACTGCTACTACCCTGACAACAACTACAAATAGTACAACTACTACTAAATCTACTACTACTCCTACTGTAGCTACTACTACTACAACTCATTCTACTACTGCTACTAATTCTACTATTGCTACTAATGCTACTAGTACCATACCTGTTACTATTGCTACTACTACTGCTGCTACATTTGCTACTACTACTACCATTACTACTACTAATGTTGCTACAGCTACTACTACAATTACCATTGCTTCTGCTACTACTACTATAACTACTGTGACTGCTATTACTACTATTGCTTCTGCTACTGCTGCAACTAGCTACTATTACAACTAATTCTATAACTACTATACCTAGTAATATTGCTACCACTCTTGCTAGTGCTACTACCACTACTACTTCTACTACTACTACTACGACTACTACTACTGCTACTACCACTACTACCACTACCACTACCAGCACTACCGAAACTACTACCGGTAATACTACTCCTACTATACTACCACTGCTACTACTACTGCTACTACTATTACTACTACTACTACTACTACCACTACTCCTACTAAAGTTACTACTTCTGCTATTACTACTACCACTACTACTACTCTAGCCACTAACTACAGCTACAGCTACTACTACCACTTTTCCCACCACAATTACAACTTTTATTACTATAGCTACTTATACTGTCATCGCTGCTACTACTATAGCAACTATTGCTGCCACTACTGCTGCTACTACTGCTGCTACTACAACTACTACTATTGTTGCTACTACAACTATTATTACTACCACTTCTATTACTACTACTACTACTCCTCCTACTACTACTACTATTTCTTGCACCACCATTATTTCTAATACTATACTGCTACTAAGACTATTTCTACTGTTACTACTTCAAATACTACTGCAACTACTACTACTACTTTGGTCCTTCCCATACTACTACTACGACTACAACTACTACTACTACAACTAATACTACTACTACTGTTACTACTACTACTATTGTTACTATCGCTACTACTGCTACCACTGTGGCTACTGTGATTACAGCCACTATTACTGCTACTACTACTATTGCTGCTGCTATAGCTGCTACTCCTGCTACTATTACGTTTACTACTATTACTACGATTTCTACTATAGATACTACCAACACAACTAGTATAACAATGAATAGAACTTCTTTTACTATTTTTGCTACTACTACTACTGGTAGTACTGTAACTACTACTACTATAACTACTAAAACCACTACTACTACTACTACCACAACTACAACAACTACTTCTACAGCTGCAGCAACAAAAACAACTACCACTTCGACTAGTACTATTACAACTACTACTACTTATAGTACTACTACTACTACTATTGCTACTACAACTACTACAGCTACTGCTACAACTACTACTACATCTTCAACTACCACTACTACAATTGCTCCTACCGCGACTACCACTACTACAACTACTTTATTTCTACTAGTACTACTTCTGCTACTACTACAACTACTACAACATCTACTGCTACTTTGCTAGTACTACTATTACTACTAAACAACTACTATTACTACTAAACAACTACTAGTACTACTACTACAACAACAAGTACTTCTACTATACCTACTACTATTGCTACTGCTGCTGCTGCAGCTGCTAGTGTAGCTCCCACTACTACTACTATTACAACTACAACCGCTACTACTACCACTACTATAGCTACCACTATTACTACTACTATTGCTACTGTGGCCACTAATACTACTGCTACTATCGCTACTACAGCCACAACTTTTGCTACAATAAATGCTACTACTGCTACTGCTACTGCTACCACTCTTACTACTACTACTACTACTACAACTACCATCACGACTACTACTATTACTGTTACTACTATTGCTATTGCTTTGGCTACTGCTGCTAACATTGCTACTACTACTACTACTTTTGCTACAATGGCTACTTCTGCTACCAATAGTACAACTGCTGCTATTACTGCCACTGCTACTAATATTACAACAACAAATATGACAACAACAACAACTACTATTGGTACTACTACTCCTTCTACTACAACAACAACTACTACTACAATTACTACTACTATTGATACTACAGCTACTACTGCTACTATTACTATAATAACTACAACTACTACTACAACAACTACTGGGGTTCTTCCTCCTCCTCCTACTATTACTACTACTTCTAGTTCCAATACTACTACTAGCACTTCTATTACTTTTGCTAAGGGTACTATTACTGCTACTACTGCTGTTGCTACTTCTACTACTACTATTGCTGCTACTGCTGCAGCTATAGCTACCACTACTAGTACGACTATTACTACTACTACTAATATTACTATTACTGTTACTAATAACACTTCTTCACAACTGCTTCTACTACTACTACTACAAGAAGTACTACTACTTCAATAATTGCTTCCACTACTATTACTAAAAGAAGTACTACTACTTCTCCTACAACTACAACAACAACTACTACTACTGATGCTGCTACTACTACCGATGTTGCTACTACTACTGCTGCTACAACAACTACTGCTACTACTACAACAACTATAGCTTCTAGTACTACTGCTACTACAACTACTTCCCATACTACTACTACCACTACTACTGCTACTACTATAATTGCATCTACTACTGCCAAAAATAGTACTACTACTACTAATACTACTGCAACTACAACTGCTATGGCTATTGCTACTGCACCTAGTACTCCTACAACAACTAGTACTACTGCTGCTACTGCTGCTAGTACTGCTACTGCCTTAACAACAACAACAACAACAACAACAACAACAACTACTACTACTACTTCTACTACTACTAGTAGTGCTACTGCTCCTACTACAACTACTAATACTACAACAACTACAACTACTGCTACGACTGCTACTACTACTTCTACCACTACTGCTACTGCAACTACAACTTCTACCACTACTACTACTGCTACTACTGTTGCTGCTGCTACTACTGCTACTACTACTACTACTATTACCACTACTATAACAACTGCTGCTGCTGCTGCTGCTGCTTATATTACTACTACTTCTATTGCTACTACTACCACTAGAACTACCACTTCTCATACTACTACTAATACTGCTACTACTGCTGCTTATACTACTACTGCTACTACTATTACGACTACTGCTACTACTACCACACCTACTACTACTACATTGTCTACTACTACTTCTATTACTACTTCTACTACTACTTCTGCTGCTAATGCTAATACTCCTACCACTACTAATCCTACCACTACAACTACTACTACTTCTTCTATTTCTACTACTACTCGTACTACTACTATTGCTACTACTGCTACTACTGCTACTACTGCTACTATTGCTTTGCTGCTACTAGTATTACATCTTCTAACACTACTACTAATGCGACTACCGCTACTGCTGCAACTGCTGGACCTACAACTACTACCACAGCTACTTCATCTTCCATGGCTACTACTACTACTACTACTAATACTAATACTTCTGCTACTCCTACTACTGCAACAACTATTACTATAGGTATTGGTGCTGCTGCTGCTACAACTTCTACAACTACTACAATGATAACTACCACAACTACGACTACAACTAGTACTACTACTGCTACTACCATAAATACTACCACTATTACAACTACAATTGCTCCGACTACCGCAATCACTACTAGCACTACTATGACAACTATTGCTACTATTACCACAGCTACTACTACACTACTTATAATACTACTACCACGACTGCTACTACAATCACTTCTACTACTACTACAGCTACAACTACCTGAACTACTACTCCTCCTAGTGTTGCTACTACAGCTACTGCTAGTACTAGGCCTAATACTATAGTTAATACTGCTACTATCGCTATAACTACTGCTACAACTAGTACTCTTACTATTACTACCACTACTGCTACTACTACTAGCACAACCACAACTACTACTATGATTATTACTGCTACTGCTGTTGCAGCTACTACTGCTACTGCTACTATAATTACTACTACTACTGCTACTACTACTGCTGCTACTACTATTACTGCTACTAGTACTACTATTGCTACTGTAGCTACTGCTACTATAACTACTACTATTACAACACCTGATACAACTAGTACTACTACAACGATTACTACTACTACTATTACTATTACTACTATTACTACTACTACTACTACTACTACTACTACTTCTACTACTGCTAATTCTACTACTACTACTACTATTACCACTACTGCTACTACTCTACTTCTACTACTATTACTACTACGACTACTACTATTACGACGACCACTACTACTATTACTATAACCACTACTTCCACTACTACTACTATTATTACTACTGCTACAATAACAACTACTACTACAACTATAAGTTTTCCAACAATAACAACTACTGCTACATCTCCAACTATTAGTACTTCTGCTACTACTACTGCTACTACTACTACTACTACTACTACTACTACTAATTCTAGTAATACTACTGCTGCTACGTCTAATACTGCTACTACTACTACTACTACCACTACTACGACTACATATCAAACTACTACTATTACTGCTACTATTACCACTGATACAACTATTGCAACTATTATTATAGCTATAGCTACAACTATTTCTCCAACTAATATTGCAATTACAACTTCTATTACTGCTACTACTACTACTTCAGCTATAACTACTTCTACTACTGCTACTACAGATGCAACTACTACTGCTTCTAGTACTACTGTTGCTACTCTAGCTGCTACTGCTACTACTAGTACTACTACTACTACTACTATTACTATTGCTACCACTACTACGATTACTTATCATACTACTACTACTACTATAATAACAACTATTACTACTACAACTACTACTTCCATTACTACCACTCCTATATCTAATACAACTATTGTTGCTACCGCTACTACTGCTACCACTAATGATGTTGCTGCCACTGTTGCAACTGCAACTACAACTACTATTACTACTAATGCTACTACTACCACTACTACTACTACAACTACTACAACTGTTAATCTGAATACTACTGTTGCTACTAATAATCATACTACTGCTACTGCTACTACTATTACTACTACTATTGCTACTATTGCTACTACTATTACTACTATTACACCTAATACTTCTATTACTTCTACTTCTATTAGTATAACTATTGCTGCTACTGTCGATGATGCTACTGTAGCTGCTGCCACTGATGTTGCTGCTACTATTATTGCCACTACTACTGCTATGACTACTACTATGGCTACGAGTGTTGCTACTACTTCTACTACTACTACAACTACAACTATAAGTATTGCTACTACTATTACTATTATCGTAGCTACTACACCTCCTCCTCCTCCTCCTCCTCCTCCTCCTACTACTACTACTACTACGGCTACTACTACTACCACTACTAATACTACTACTATTGTTACTATTACTACTACTACTATTGCTACTACTACTACCGCTACTGCAGCTAATACTACTACTATTGTTACTACTACTACAACTATTATTACTATTACTACTACTACTATTGTTACTACTACTACCGCCACTGCAGCTAATACTACTACTATTGTTACTACTACTACTACTACTACTAGTACTGTAGCTAATACTACTACTATTGTTACTACTACTACTACTACTACTACTACTACTACTATGGCTACTTCTACTACTGTTACCACCACCACCACCACCACAACTACTACTACTACTACTACTACTACTACTACTACTACTGCTACTGATGCTGGTACTACTACTATTACTACTACTATTATCACTATTGCTACTAGTACTTCTTTTACTACTTCAATTGCTACTACTTCTGCTACTGCAACTACCCTAACTACTGCTAGCAGTAGTAGTAGTAGTAGTGGTGATAGTAGTAGTTGGCGTAGCAGAAGTAGTAGCAGTAGCTGCAGTAATTTTAGCAGTAGTGAAAGTAACAGCTACAACAACTACCTTCATATTGTAGTAATAGTAGTAGAAGTAGAAGATGTAGGTGTAGCAGTAGTAGTAGTAGTAGTCATTGTTGCAGTAATAGTAGTAGTATAAAATGTAACCATAATAGAAGTAGTAGTAGTAGTACTATTCGTATAGGTAGCAAAGAAATAGTAGTAGTAATCATAATAGATATTGTAGTAGTATTAATAGAAGTAGTAGTTGTAGCTATAATAGTAGTCATGGTAGTATTAGCAGCAGTAGCAGTAGCAATAGTAATAGCAGTAGTAGCAATAGTCGGAGAAGTCGAGTGGTAGCAGTAGCAATAGTAGTAGTAGTAGCAATAGTAGTAGAAGCAGTAATAGTAGTAGCAGTAGTGGTAGTAATAGTAGTAGTGATAGTAGCAGTAGTGGTAGGAGGAGGAGTAGGCGATGAAGGGTAGTAGCAGTATCAGAAGTAGAAGTAGCAAAAGTAGTTGTAGTAGTAGTACTAGTTGTAGTAGTGGTAGTAGTAGTAGTAGTTATAGTGGTAGTGGTAGTAGTAGGAAAAGTAGTAGTAGTTGGAGAAGTAGAAGAAGTAGTAGTAGCAATAGTAGTAGTAGTAGTACCAATAGAACTAGATGTAGTAGCAATAGTAGTAGTAGTAGTAGTAGTAGTAGTAATGGCAGTAGTAGCAGTAGTGGTAGTACAGACAATAGTTGTCATTGCGAAAGCAGTAGTAGTAGTAGTAGTATAGTAGTACTTGCAGTAATAGTATGAGATATTGTATTAGTAGTAGTAGTAGTGTTTAGAGTAGTAGTAGTTGTTGTTGATGTAGTAGCAGTAGTAGTTGTAGTAGTAGTAGTAGCTGAGGTGGCAGTAGTAGCATTAGTAATAGAAGTAGCAATAGTTGTAGTACTAGGAGCAGTAGTAGTAGGACTAGGAGTTGTAGTTGTTATAGTAGTGGTAGTAGTAGTTAAAGTAGTAGTAGTAGTAGTAGTAGTAGTAGAAGGAATAATGGTAATACTAGGAGCAGTAGTAGTGGTTGTAATAATAGTCGCAGTAGTAATAGTACTGGCAGTAGAAGTTGTAGCAGAAGCAGTAGTAGTAATGGTAGCTATAGTAGTGGTAGTTGGAGCAGAAGAAGATGTAGTAGTAGTTGGTGCAATATTTCTAGCAGTAGTAGTAGGAGTACAATTTGTGGTAGCAGTTGAAAAAATAGTAGTAGTAGCTAGAGTAGCAAAAGTAGCATTAGTAAACATAATAGTAGTAGAAATAGTAGCAAGAGTTGTTGTACGACTAGTAGCAGTAGCAAAAGTAGAAATTATAGCAAAAGCAGTAGTTATCGTAGAAGTAATAGTATTAGTAGCAGAGTAGTAGTTGTCATAGCAATAATAGTAGTAGCAGTAGTAGTAGTTATTGTAGTAGCATTTGTAGTAGTGGTAGAAGTAGTAGTACCAGAAGCACTAGTTATTGCAATAGTAGTAGTAGTTGTAGTTGTAGTAGTTGGAGAAGTAGCAATAGTAGCAATGGGAGTAGTAGTAGCAGTAGCAGCAGCAGTAGCAGGAGTAGTAGGGGTAGTAGTAGTAGTGGTGGTGGTGGTAGTAGTAGTTGTTGTTATTATAGTAATAGTAGTAGTAGTGGTGGTGGTAGTAGTGGGAGTAGTAGAAGTAGCAATAGCAGTAGCAGCAGTAGTAGTAGGGGTAGTAGTGGTAATAGTCATAGTAGTAGTAGTGGTAGTCATAGTAGTTGTTGTTATTTTTGTTGTTGTTGTTGTTGTAGTAATAGTAGTAGTAGTAGTAGCATTTGCAGTAGTAGTTATTATAGTAGTAGTAGTAGTTTTAGTAGTTGTAGTTCCAATAGTAGCAATATTAGCAATAGAAGCAATAAGAGCAATAGTAGTAGTAGTAGCAGTTGTTGTAGTGGTAGTAGTAGTTTTAGTGGTCGGGGTAGTTGTAGTAGTAGTTGTAGCGGTCATAGTAGTAGTTGTAGTCACAGTCATGGTGGTAGCAGGGGTAGTAGCAGTAGTTGTAGTAGTAGAAGATGTAGCCATAGCATTAGTAAGAGTAGTAGTAGTGGTAGCAGCAGCAGTAGTAGCAGTGGTTGTAATAGTAGTAGTAGTAGCATAAGTAGTAGTTGCTATAGTAGTAGTTGTGGTAATAGTAGTAGGAGTAGTACTACAAGCTGTAGCAGTAGTAAAAGCAGTGGTAGTACTAGCTATAGCAGCAACAGTAGCTATAGTTATTGTCATAGTAGTAGTAGTCGAAGTAACTATAGTTACTGTAGTAGCAGTAATAGCATAAGTACTGGTACTAGAAGTAGCAGCAAGTGTAGAATTAGTAGGAGAAGTAGTAGTAGTAGCAGTTATAGTTGTATGAGTGGTAGCTGTAGTAGCTGTAGCTGTAGTTGTAGCAGTAGTAGTAGTTATAGTAGAAGTAGTAGTAGTTGTATTAGTAGTAGTAGTAATAGCAGTAGTAGTAGAAGTAGTTGCCGGCCTAGTATTGGTAGCAGTAGTAGCCATAGTGGCAGTAGTAGTAGTCATAATTTTCGTGGCAGAAGTAGCAATAGTAGTAGTAGTTGTTGTTGTAGTAGTTGTAGTAATAATAATAATAGCAGTAGCAGTCCTAGTAGTAGTAGTAGTAGTAGTCGCCGTAGTAGTAGAAGTGGTATTTGTAGTAGTAGCCGCAATAGTAGTAGTAGTAGTAGTAGTATCAATAGTTGTGGTAGAAGTAGTAGCAGCAGCAGTAGTAGCAGCAATTATTACAATAGTAGCAGTAGTAGTATTAGTGTAGTTGTAGTAGTAGTACCAGTATTAGTGTAGTAGGAGAAGTAGTAGCTATAGTAGTAGAAGCAGTACTTGGTGAGATAGTAGTAGTAGCAGTAGTGGTAGTAGTGGTTGAAGTTTGTAGTAGTAGTAGTGGTAGTAGTAGTATTAGTAGTAGTAGTAGTAGTAGTGGCAGTAGTAGTAATAGGAGACTTAGTATTAGCTATGGCAGTTGTAGCAAAAGTAGCAGTAGTTGTTGTAGCTGCAGTAGTACCAGTAGTACAAGCAGCAACAGTAGCAGTCATAGTAGAAGTAGCTCTAGCAGTAGCAGTAGCCGTTCTTATTGTAGGAGGAGGAGGAGGAGTAGTAGTAGTAGTAGTGGTGGTAATAGTAGCAAAAGTAGTAGTCGTAGCAGTAGTAGTAGTAGTAATAGTAGTAGTAGTTGTTGTTGTTATCATAGTAGCCATACTACTAGTAGAAGTAGTAGCAGTAGTAGTAGTAGCATAAGCAGTTTTTGTAATTGCTATAATAGTAGCCACAGTTGTAGTACTTGTAATAGGAGTAGTAGTAGCAGCAGTAGTAATAGTAGTACTAGTAGGACTACTAGAAGCAGTGGTAGTAGTCGTAGAAGCAGGAGTAGCAGTTGTAGTACTAATAACAGGAGAGTAGTAGTAGTTGTCGTAATGGTAGTAGCAGATGCTTTAGTAATGGAATTAGTGTGTAAGAGTAGTAGTAGCAGTAGTTATAGAATTAGGAGGAGTAGTAGTAGTAGGTGTAGGGGAAGAAGTAGTATAAACAGTAGCAGTAGTAGAAGTTATTGTAATATTTGTAGTAATAGTAGTAGTAGAAGTTGCAGTAGTTGTGGCGGAAGCAATAGTAGTTGTAGTAGTAGTAGCAGCAACAGAAGCAGTAGTAGTAGTAGTTGTAGTAGTAGTTGTAGTAGCGGAAGGAGTAGTAGTAGAAATAGTAGTAGTACTAGTAGTAGTAGTAGTAGTCATGGTAGTGTCAGCAATAGTAGTAGAATTCAGAGTAGTAGTTGAAGTAGTAGTAGTAGTCATAGCAGCCGTAATAGTTGTAGAAGTAGTAGCAGTACAAGTAGCAATAGTAGTAACATCAATAGTAGTAGCCACACTACTAGTAGTTGTTGTTGTAGTGGTAGTAGCAATCGTAGGAGCCGTAGAAGCGATTGTAGCACTTATAGTAGTAAGAGCTATAGTAGTAGTAGTAGTAGTAGTAATAGTAGGAGCAGTTGCAGTTGTAGTAGGAGTAATTATAGTAGCAGTAGTAGTAGAAGTATCAATAGTAGCAGTAGTGGTTGTAACAGAAGAAGTAGTAGGAGTAGTAGTAGTAGTAGTAATAGGAGTAGTTGTTGCAGTACTAGTAGTAGTTGGAGCAGTGTTAGTAGTAGTGATAGTAGTAGCAGTCGTAGTAGCAATAGTAAGAAGAGTAGCAGTAGTAATAGGCGAAGTAGTAGTAGTAGTAGTAGGAGCAGTAGCATTAGTAGTAGGAGTAGCAGTCATAGTTGCAGTTGTAGTTATAGAAGTAGTAGTAGCAGAAGTACTAGCAGTATTATTTATAAAAATAATAGTAGTAATAGTACTAGTAGCAGTAGGAGTAGAAGAAATAGTAATGGTAGTAACAGTAGTTGGAGCAGTAGTGGTAGTGGTAGTTGTAGTTGTTGGAGAAGTATTAGTAATAGCAGTAACAATAGCAGTAGTACTAGTAGCAATAGCAGCAGTAGTAGCAGTAGCAGTAGTAGTAGTAGTAGGACCGATAGCAGCAGCAGTAGTAGTAATAGCAGTTGAAGTTGCAGTAGTAGAAGTAGGAGTAGTAGTAGTAGTAGTACAAGTATTATTAGTTAAAATACTGGTAGTAGTAGTGATGAAGAAGTGGTAGTAGTTGTATTAGTTGTAGAAGCAGCAGTAGTAGTAGTTGTAGGAGTTGTAGGATTTGTAGTGTTAGTGATTATAGTAGGAACACTAGTAGTAGCAGCAACAACAGTAGTTGTTGTTGTTGTTGTAGGTGTAGTAGTTGTAGTAGTTATCATTGTTATAGGAAAACTAGTAGCAAAAGTTGTAGTAGTAGTACTAGTGTTAGTTGTCGTAATGGGAGTACTAGTTGCATCAGTAGTCATAATAGTAGTAGTAGTACTAGTAGTAGTAGTAGTAGTAGTAGTAGTAGTCGCAGTAGTAGTAGTAGTAATAGTAGTAGAAGTAGTAGCCGTAGTGGTGGTGGTAGTAGTAGTAGTAGTAGTAGAAGCAGCAATAGTAGTTAAGGTAGTGGTAGTAGTAGTAGCAGTAGTTGCCATAGGATCAGTAGTAGTAGTAGGAGTAGTAGTAGCAGCAATAGCAGTAGTAGTAGTAACAGTAGTAGAAGTAGTAGTAGTTGTTATAGCAGCCATAGTTGTAGTAGTAGTAGTATTAGCAAAACTAGTAGGAGGGGTAGAAGTGTAGCAGCACTAGTATTAGTTGGAGCAGCAAAAGTCATAGTAGCAATTGTGGTAGCAGTCATAATAGTAGTCAGAGAGGTAGTAGTAGTAGTAGTAGCAGCAGTAGTAGTAGTGGTAATTGTAGTAGCAGCAGTAGCAGCAAAAGTAGTAGTAATAGTAGTGTTATTTGTAGTAGTACTAGGCACAGTAGTAGTAGTAGTAATAGTAGGTGTAGTAGTAGCAGTCACAATAATAGTAGCAGTAGTTGTAGTAGTAGTAGCTGCAATATTGGTAGTAGTATTAGTAGCAATAGTAGTTCGAATAGTAGTATTCGCAGCCATAGTAGCAATAGTAGCAGTAGTGGTAGTTGTATTTATAATTGTAGCAGTAGCAGTTGTAGTAATAGTAGCAATAGTAGCCGTAGAAGCAGTGGGAGTAGTAGTAGCAATAGTAGCCGTAGTAGCAGTGGGAGTAGTAGTAGCGGTAGTAGCTGAAGTAGCAGTCGTAGTATTAGCAGCAGTAGTAGAAGTAGTACTTGTCGTAGTAGTAGTAGTAGTAGCAGTCGTAGTAGTAGTAGATGTAGTAGCTGTAGTAGTAGTTGTAGTAGTATTAGGAGGAGGAGTAGTAGTAGAAGAAGTAGTAGTTGTTGTAGTAGTAGTAGTTGTTGTAATAGTAGCAATAGTAGTAGTACTAGTACTAGTAGTAGTAGTAGTGGTAGTAGTAGAAGCAGTAGTAGTAGCTGTAGTAATAGAAGTAGTTGTAGTAGTTGTTGTTGTAATAGGGGCAGGAGTAGTAGTAGTAACTATAATAGTAATAGTAGTAGTAGTAATGGTAGTAGTAAAAATAATTGAAGTAGTTGTAGTTGCAGTAGTAGTAGTTATTGTTGTTGTAGTAGTAGTAGTAGCAGTAGTAGTAGCCACAGTAGCAGTTGGAGTAGTAGTAGTAGTAGATGCAGCAGTAGCCATAGTAATCGTTGTTGTAGTAGTAGCAATAGTCATATAGTAGGAGAAGTACAATTAATAGTAGCTGTAGCAGCAGTAGCATTAGTAGCGGAAGTAGTAGTAGTAGCAGAAGTAGAAGTTGTTGCAGTAATAGCAATAGTACCAGTAGTAGTAGTTCTAGTAGTAGAGTTAGTAGTTTTAGTAGTTGGGGTAGTAGTAGTTATTGTTATAGCAGTAGTAGTAGTAGTAGCTATCGTAGTAGTAGTAGTAGTAGTAGTAGGGGAAGTAGTTGTAGTAGCAGAAGCTGTAGGAGTATTAGTAGTACTACAAGTAGCAGTAGCAGTAGTTGTAGTAGTTGAAGTAGTAGTGATAGTTGTAGCAGCATAGCAGCAGCAACAATAGCAGGAGTAGTACCCGTAGTAGCAATAGTAGCATGAGCTGTAGCAGCAGCCGTAGTCGTAGTAGCAGTAGTATGGGTTGTAGTTATAGCAGTAGCAGTAGTAGTAGTGCTACTAGTAGTAGCTATAGTAGGCATAGTAGTATTTGGAGTAGTAGTAGTGGTAGTAGAACTAGTAGTAGTAGTAATAGTAGTAGTAGTAGTAGTCGCAAAAGTAGTTGTAGTAGAAGTTGCAATAGTAGTACTATTAGAAGTAATAGAAGTAGTAGTGGCAGTATAAGGTATAATAGGAGTTGTAGTAGTAGCAGTAATATGAGTAGAAGCGGTAGTAGTGGTTGTAATAGTAGTAGTAGTTTTTGTAGTTGTAGTAGCAGTAGCAGTGGCCGTAATAGTTATAGCAGCAGTAGTAGTAGTAGCAGTGGTAGTAGTGGTTACTGAAGTAGTACTAGTAGTAATACTAGTAGCAAAAGTAGTTGTACTAGTATTAGTAGTAGTAGTAGCAGTAGCAGTAGCAGTGGATGCCTTAGTGGTAATAGTAGTAGTAATAGTAGTAGTGGCAGTAGCAATGGTAGCAGTAGTAGCAATAGTAGTAGTAGCAGTAGCAGTAGTAGTACTAGTAATAGTGGAAGTAGTTGTAGTAGTAAGAGAGGCAGTTGTGGTAGTAGCAGGCATAGAAGCTGCAGTAGTAGTAGTTGCAGTAGTAGTAATTGTATTATTAGTAGCAGCAGAATATTAGTAGTAGTAGTTGCAGTCGTAGTAGTAGTAGCAGAAGCAGTAGCAAAAGCAGTGGTAGAAGTGGTAGCAATAGTAGTAGGGTTAGCGTTAGTAGTAGAAGAACTTGTAGTTGTAGTGGTTACTACTATTACTCTGATTGCTACTACTGCTACTACAACAACTATGGCTACTGCTACTACAACAACTATTACTACTATACTATTACCGCTACTGCTTTTACCACTGCTGCTACTACTACTACAACTACTACTACCGCGACTACTACGTCTATAACTACTGCTGCTGCTACGACAACAACAACAACAACAACTACTACTACAGCTACCGCTACTACTACTACTACTTATACTACTACTACTTCTCATACTACTACTGCTAGTTTTGCTACTTCTACTACAACTACTACTACTTCTACAATTACTACAGCGTTTGTTACAACTATGGCTATTGCTACTATTTATCCTACTACTACTACTACGTCTGCTACTACTACTAGTACTACCATTAATAGCAATATTGCTACTATTACTACTACTACTGATACTATCACTACTACTAATACTAATACTACTACACTACTGCAACTACTAGCACTACTACTGTTACTTTTACGATGACTTCTACAACTACTGCTACGGCTACTATTCCTAGTACCACAACTACAACTGCGACTACTACTACCATTACTACTACTACTACTACTATTACTACTGCTGCTACTTTTCCTACTACTACAACTACTACTATGGCTACTGCTACTAATGCTACTTCTACTACTACTACTACTACTACTACTCCTACTGAGACTAGTACTACTACAACAACTACTACTACTATGACTACTACCACTAATTCTAGTACTACAACTACTGCCACCAGTACTACTACTATGATGACAACTACGGCTTTTGCTACTACTAATACTACTCCTTCTACTACCACTACTATTACTATTACTATTACTTTTATAACTATAGCAACTACTAGTACTACAATTACTACCACATCTACTACTATTATTGCAATTACTACTACAACAACTACAATTACAACTACGACTACAACTGCTACCACTACTACTACTACTACAACAACTATGACTACAACTCCTAAAAATTTTAGTATTGCTGCTACAACTACTACAATTGCTTCTACTACTACAAAGAATGCTACTACCGCTACAACTTCTCCTACTATCTCTATTGCTACTATTGCTACTACTACTGCTACTACTACTATTACTCCTAGTTCTACTACTACTACTACTACTTCTACTACTACAACTTTTACTATATTTCGTACTACTCTTTTACTCCTCCTACTACTACAGCTACTACTAACACTTCTACCACTCCAAATATAACAACTACTACTGTTGTTGTTGCTGCTACTACCAGTACTACTGCTACAACTACCACCATTGCAACTACTACTTCTACTACTACTACATCTGCTACGACTACTACTACAACAACTATTGGTACTACAACACCTACTAGTACTACCGATACTTATAATGGCACTACTACTCCAACTACTGCAACAACCGCTACTACTGATATTACTCCTCCTACTACTACTACTATAATTACTCCTACAAACACTACTGCTGCTGCTGCTACTATTACTACTCATACTTTTTTTTCGTGTAGTAGTACTAGTACTATTAATAGTCATAGTAGGCATAGTAGTAGTAGTAGTAATAGTGATAGTAATAGTTGTCATAATAGTAGCAATAGTAATAGTAATAATAGTAGGAGGAGGAGGAGGAGGAGGAGGAGGAGGAGGTGTAGTAGCAGTGGTAGCAGTAGTTGTAGCAGTAGTAGCAGTAGTAGTGGTAGCAGTAGAAGTAGTAGCAATAGTAGCAATAGTAGTAGTAATTGTTGTAGTAGTGGTAGTAGCAGTAGTAGTAATAGTAGTAGTAGTAATTGTAGTAACCGTAGTAGCGAACGTAGCTATAGTGGTAGTTGTAGGAGTAGCTGTCGTTGTTGTAGTAGTAGTAGTGATAGTACTGGTAGGAGTAGTAGTATAGGTAGTAGAAGCTGTAGCGGTAGTCGTAGCAGTAGCGCTAGAAGTAGCAACAGCAGCAGTAGTGGTAATAGTACTACTAGGTATAGTAATAGAACTAATAGTAGTAGTAGTGGTAGTAGTACTACTAGGTGTAGTATTAGTGGTAGTAGTAGTAGTAGTAAT
>RXID01022352.1:57167-67597 GCA_005019695.1 Trichopus zeylanicus subsp. travancoricus
TGCTACTACTAATACTACTCCTTCTACTACCACTACTATTACTATTACTATTATTTTTATAACTATAGCAACTACTAGTACTACAATTACTACCACATCTACTACTATTATTGCAATTACTACTACAACAACTACAATTACAACTACGACTACAACTGCTACCACTACTACTACTACTACAACAACTATGACTACAACTCCTAAAAATTTTAGTATTGCTGCTACAACTACTACAATTGCTTCTACTACTACAAAGAATGCTACTACCGCTACAACTTCTCCTACTATCTCTATTGCTACTATTGCTACTACTACTGCTACTACTACTATTACTCCTAGTTCTACTACTACTACTACTACTTCTACTACTACAACTTTTACTATATTTCGTACTACTCTTTTACTCCTCCTACTACTACAGCTACTACTAACACTTCTACCACTCCAAATATAACAACTACTACTGTTGTTGTTGCTGCTACTACCAGTACTACTGCTACAACTACCACCATTGCAACTACTACTTCTACTACTACTACATCTGCTACGACTACTACTACAACAACTATTGGTACTACAACACCTACTAGTACTACCGATACTTATAATGGCACTACTACTCCAACTACTGCAACAACCGCTACTACTGATATTACTCCTCCTACTACTACTACTATAATTACTCCTACAAACACTACTGCTGCTGCTGCTACTATTACTACTCATACTTTTGTTTCGTGTAGTAGTACTAGTACTATTAATAGTCATAGTAGGCATAGTAGTAGTAGTAGTAGTAATAGTGATAGTAATAGTTGTCATAATAGTAGCAATAGTAATAGTAATAATAGTAGGAGGAGGAGGAGGAGGAGGAGGAGGAGGAGGTGTAGTAGCAGTGGTAGCAGTAGTTGTAGCAGTAGTAGCAGTAGTAGTGGTAGCAGTAGAAGTAGTAGCAATAGTACTAGTAGCAATAGTTGTAGTAATTATTGTAGTAGTGGTAGTAGCAGTAGTAGTAATAGTAGTAGTAGTAATTGTAGTAATAGTAGTGGCGAAGCTATAGTGGTAGTTGTAGGAGTAGCTGTCGTTGTTGTAGTAGTAGTTGTGATAGTACTAGTAGGAGTAGTAGTATAGGTAGTAGAAGCTGTAGTGGTAGTTATAGCAGTAGCGCTAGAAGTAGCAGCAACAGCAGCAGCAGCAATAGTGGTAATAGTACTACTAGGTATAGTAATAGAACTAATAGTAGTAGTAGTGGTAGTAGTACTACTAGGTGTAGTAGTAGTGGTAATAGTAATAGTAAAATTTGTTGGAGGGGTAGAAATAGTAGCAGTAGAAGTAGTAGTAATAGTAGCAATAGTCGTAGTTGTAGCAGTAGTAGCAGTAGGTGTTGCAGTAGTACTAGTAATAGTAGTAGTAGTAGGTGTTGCAGTAGTAGTAGTAATAGTAGTTGTAACTATAGTATTAATAGTAGTAGCAGTAGCAATAGAAGTAGTAGTTGTAATAGTAGGAGAAGTATTATTAGTAGAAGTAATAGTAGTAATAGTACCAGTAGTAGTAGTAGTAGCAGTAGTAGTTTTTGTAGTACAAGTAGTGGTAGTTGTAATAGTTATAGTAGTAGTAGTAATAGTAGTACTAGTAGTAGCAGTAGTATAAGTAGTAGTAGTCGTAGTAATAGTAGTAGTAGTTGTAGTAGTAGTAATAGTAGTAGTAGTAGTTGGTGATGTAGTAGTAGGGGCAGTAGCATTTGTAGCAGTAGCACTTGTAGTTGTAGTAGTGGAAGCAGTAATAGTAGTGATCGTAGCAGTAATAGTAGAAGTAGTAGCAGCAGCAGGAGTAGTAGTAGCAATACAATAGTAGTAGGAGACGTAGTAGTAGAAATCGTCGTAGTTGTAGTAGTAGTAGTAGTTATAGTAGTAGTAGTAGCAATAGATGTGGTGGCAGTAATAGTAGTAGTAGAAGTAGCAAAGGTAGCAACAGCAGCTATAGGAGTAGTTGTGTTAGTAGTAGGAGAAATAGCAGTTAGAGTAGTGCTAGTAGTAGTAGTAGTGGTAGTAGTAGTAGAAGTAGTAGTAGTAATAGTAGCAGTAGTAGCAGTATTAATAAGAGTAGTGGTGGTGGTATTAGGAGTAGTAGTAGCAGCGATAGTAGTAGTTGTTGTTTTAGTAGTAGTATCAACTGTTATAGCAATAGTAGTAGTTGTTGTAGTAGTAGTGGTAGTTGTAGTTGTTATAGTAGTAGTTGTAGGAGGAGTAGTAGTAGTAGTAGGAGTAGGAGTTGGGGTGGGAGTAGAAGCAGTAGTAGTAGAAGTAAGAGTAGTAGTAGTACTAGTAGTTGCACTGGTAGTTGTAGTGGTAGTTGGAGTAGTGGTGGTAGTATTAGTTGTAGTAGTAGTAGTTGTAGCAGTTGTAGTTATTGTTATTGTAGTAGTAGTAGTTGCAGTAGTAGCAGTAGAAGTAGTATCAGTAGTGGTGCTAATACTAGTAGAAGTGTTCGAAGTAGTAGTAGCAGCAGCAACAACAACAACAGTAATTGAAGTAGTAGTCGTAGTGGTGCTCGTAGGAGTAGTAGTAGCTATAGCAGCAGTAGTAGTAGAATTAATTGCAGTGGACATAGGAGGAGTAGTAGTAGTAGTAGTAGTAATAGTAGTAGTAGTCATAGTAGTAGTAGTAATAGGAGGAGTAGTAGTAGTAGTAGTAATAGTAGTAGTAGTCATAGTAGTAGTAGTAATAGGAGGAGTAGTAGTAGTAGTAGTACTTGGAGCAATAGTAGTTGTTGTAGTAGTAGTAGTAGTAGTAGTAGTAGAAATGGTAGTAATAGTAGTAGTAGTAAGAGTAGCAGTTGTTGTAGTAGTATTAGTGGTTGTTGTTGTCAATGTAGTACTACTAGTAGTAGTTTAGTAGTAATAGAAATAGTAGGAGTAGTAGTAAGAGTTGGAGTAGGAGTAGTAGTTGTAGTTGTGATAATAATAGTACTAGTAGTAGTAGTTGCAGTGGTAGTAGTAGCAGGGGTGTGCATTCGGTTAAAACCGAACCGAACCGAACCGAAATTTCCAAAATTTTTAAAAACCAAAACCGAACCGAACCGAACAGTAATAAAACCGATCCAAACCGAACCGAATCATCCACTTCCGCCACCGGATCATCTTCTTCAGCTCTTCCAACAGTACCTCCGCATCCCCACTGCCCTGACGAAGATGTCGTTGCGCGGAAAGGGAATAAGATGTCGTTGCAGCGTCGCTCTCTCGGAAAAGGTCGTCGTCGTCGTCGTCGAGGAAGGCGGTGGGAACCCAGAAAACTCCGTCGGTGAAACGGTCATCGTCGTCGTCGTCGTCGTCGTCGGTGAAGCAGAGGGAAATGGGATTAAGAGAAGGGAATGAGATTAAGAGAAGGGAAAATTCGGTTTGATTTGGAGAGAAAGAGTGCAGCGAACCGAATAGCTCAAAACCGATTAGACCAAAACCAAAACCAAAACCAAAAGCAAAACCACAGTATATAGGTATATATATAATTCGGTTCGGTTCGATTTTTACGGTTTTCGAAAATCAGAAACCGAAACCGAACTGAAATTTAATTTTTTTTTTTCAAAACCGAAACTGAACCGAGAACCGAATAACCCGAACCGAATTGGTTATTCGGTTTTGGTCGGTCGGTTTGGTTAGGTTAAAACCGAATAGTGCACACCCCTAAGTAGTAGCGGTGGTTGTAGTACTGGTGGTAGTATTAGTAGTACTAGTTGTTGTTGTTGTAGTTATAGTAGTAGTTGTTGTTATAGTAGTCGTAGTTGTACTAGTAGTTATTTTTGTAATAGTTGTAGTAGTAATAGCAGCAGCAGTAGTCATTATAGTGTTACTACTAGTAGTAGTAGGAGGAGGAGGAGGAAGAGGAGGAGTAGTAGCAGTAGCAGCAACAACCACAGTAGTTGTAGTAGTTGTAGTAGTTATTGTAGTAATAGTGTAGTAGCTATAGTTATAGTAGTTGTAGCAGTTGTAATAGTAGTAGTAGTTGTTTTTTGTTGTAGCAGTAGGAGTAGAAGTAGTAGTAGTAGCGATAGCAGTATTAGTAGTAATATTAGGAGTAGTAGTAGGAGTGGAAGTAGAGGTAGCAGTTGGAGTAGGTGTAGTAGTGGTAGTAGAAGTGGTAGTAGTGGTAGTAGTAGTCGGTGCAGCAGAAGTAAGAGTAGGAGTAGGAGTAGGAGCAAGAGTCAGAGTAGTAGTAGTGGTAGTGATAGCTGCAGTACTAATAACATTAGTTTTTGTAGTAGCAGAAGTAATAGTAGTAGTAGTAGAAGTAGTAGTAGTTGTTGTTATTGTAGTAGTTAAAGCAGTTGTAGTGGTAGTAGTAGCAGCAGCAGTGCAGCAGCAATAATAGTAGTAGTAGTAGTAGTAGTAGTTATAGTAGTAGTAGGCGTAGAAGTAGTAGTAGTAGCAGCAGCAGTAGCAGTAGTAGTAGTAATAGTAGCAGTAGTCATAATAGTAGAAGTATTAGTAGTAGGAGAAGTCGTAGTAGTTGCAGTAGCTATAATAGTTATAGCAGTATTTGCACTACTAGCAGCAATAGTAGTATCAGAAGTAGTAGTAGTCGCAGTAATAGTAGTAATAGTAGTAATGTTTGTAGCGTTAGTAGCAGTAGTAGTAGTGGTTGTAGTAGTAGGAGTTGTAGCAGTAGTGGAAGGCGCACTAGTGGTAGTAGTAGTAGTAGTAGTAGCAATAATAATATAGTAGTAGGAGGATATGGAGTAGTAGTTGTTGTTGTTGTCATTGTAGAAGAAGAAGTAGTAGTAGTAGTATTTGTGGTAGTGTCACTAGTATTAGCAATTGCAGTAATAGTAGAATTAGAAGTTGTAGTAGTAGCCATAGCTGTGTAAGCAGCAGTAACAGTAATAGTAGTAATAGTAGTAGTAGAAGTAGTAGTAGCAGCAGCAATAGTAATTGTAGAAGTAATTTTATTGTCAGTAGCAGCAGTAGCAATTATTGTCGTAGTGGTAGTAGTAATAGTAGCAGCTTCAGCATTAGTAATAGTAGTAGTAGTAGCAGTAGCAGTAGTTTTAGCCGCTGTAGTAGTCGCAGTACTAGTAGCAGCAACAGAATTACTACTCCTACTCCTAATTGTGCTACGACTACAACCATTCCTACACCTACTCCTGCTACTACTACTACACCTGCTGCTACTCCTCCTACTACTATTACTACAACTACTACAACTCCTAATCTTGCAGTTGTTGCAGCTGCTACGACAACTTCGACTACTACTACTACTGCTGTTGCTGCCACGTCCACCTCTTCTGCTACAATGACTACTATGCTATTACTACTGCTACTACTATTACTCCTACTACAACAAATACTATTATTACTATAACCACTGCTACTACTACCATTACTACTACTGCTAGTACTACGACAACTACTACTACTCCTAACCCTACTACTATTACTACTACTCCTACAACTGCTACTCCTCCTACTACTACTATTAACACTACTACTACTACTACTAACACTACTACTACTACTACTACTACTACTACTACTACTGCAACAACTGCTACTCTTATACTACTACTGCTGCAGCTATTGCTGTTGCTACAACTACTACTACAACTACTACTATTACTACTAATACCACTATTACTACTACTACTATTACAACAACAACTACTACTACTACTATTACTACGATAAGTACTACTACTACTACTATTGCTGCTATTGTTGTTTCCACAATAACTACTATTACTACTACTACCACTACCACCACCACCACCACCACCACTACTACTATAACTATTACTACTACTACAACTACTACATATACTAGTACAGTTACAACTACTACAACTACTGCTACTACAACTGTAACTCCTTCCGCTACTGCTACTACTACTCATATTACAACTGCTACTACCACTACTATTACTACAACAGCAACTACTACTGCGACAACTACTACTACTTCGACTACTGCTCCTATTATTGCTACTAGTACTACTACTACTGCAACTATTCCTGCTCCAACTCCCCCTACTGCTACATCTACTCCTACCACAACAACTACTGCTACTATTACTACTACTCCAACTCCCATTACTACTACTACTCCTACTACCACTACTATCCCCACCTTAACAACTACTACTCCAATTACGACTATTACTACTAGAACTACTGCTCCTACTACTACTTCTTCTACAACTACAACTACTACCACTATTTCAACTACAACTATTCCTGCTACTACTCCCGCTCCAACCCATACAACAACTGCTACTACTACTACTTCTGCTACTAGTACTACTAATGCTATTACAACTGCTACTGCTTCTATTCCTCTACTGATTGAGCTACTCCTACCTCTACTACTACTACTACTACAACAACTAGTAATCCGAATAATCCTACTACAACTGCTACTACTGTAACTATTGCTACTACTACTATTCCAAATACAAGTACAACTCCTAACTCTCCTACTTCTACTTCTATTACGACTTCTACAATGACATCCACCACTACTACTACTACTATTACTTCTACTATTAATACTACTGCTACTACTAATTCTACTCCTACTACTACTATACTCCTACTACTACTACTAATGCTACTACTACTACTACAACTCCTACAACTACTACTACTCCTCCAACTACTACTACTTCTACCACTATTAGAACAACAACTACTACTGCTACTAGTGCAACTGTGACTATTACTACTAATACAACACCTAATATTACTACTACCACAATAACAACAACAACTACTACTACTACTACTACTAATACTGTTGCCACTACAGCTGATGCTACTACTCCGACTCCCAATACTACTCTTGCTACTACTACTACTATTGTAAGTCTGACTATTACTACTAATACTCCAACTCCTTCTACTACTACTACTACTACTACTTCGACTACTACTTTAACTCCAACACGTACTACTACTACTACTACTACCAATACTACTACTACTTCTAGTGGTACTACTACTACTCCTCCTATTACTACTACTACAATTACCACTACTACTACGAATATTACTGCTACTACGACTACTACAATTACTACTACCACTCATACTACTACTACTGTTGTTGCTTCCGCTACTGCTCCTCCTCCTCCTCCTACTACTACTATTTCTACTACAATTACTACTACTACAACAACAACTACTTCTACTTCTACTACTGTGACAACTACAGCTACTACTACTGCTACAACTACTGCACCTACAGCTACTACAATTAACTACTACTACTAATACTACTACTACCACTACTGCGATTAGTACTACTGTTGCAGCTACTACTACATTGAGTATTACAATAACTACTACTAGAACAACAACAACCACTACTACTAATACTACTACTACTACTGCTACTTCAACCAATTCTACTACTACTCCTACTACTACTACTACTTCCATGACTACAACTACTAATATGACTACCACTCCAACTCCAACTCCAACTCAAACTGCCACTCCTACTCCAACCACAACTTCGAGTACCACTACTCCAACTACTACTACCCCAATTACTAATCCTACACTACGTCCTACTCCTTCAACAACTATTGCCACTACTACCCTACTACTACTACTGTTACTACTAATAGTACTACTACTACTACGACGACGACGATGACTACTACTACTACTACTACTACTGCTGCTACTACTTCCACTAATACTACTTCTACTACTAGTACAATTGCTACTACCACTATTCCTAGTACTACTACTACTAATACTAAAACTTCTACTAGTGCTACTACTACTACTACAAATATACAAATAGTAAAGCTCCTACTACTTCTACTAGTACAACTTCTGCTACTACTACTACAACTACTACTGCTACTACTACTACAACTACTACTACCACTACTACAACAACAACTACAGCAATGGCTACTATAGCTTCTACAACTACTACTGCTACTACTCCTATTACTGCTACTACTGATATTACTATAGCTAGTACTACTATTACTGCTGCTACTACTACTACTAAAACTCCTCCTCCTACTACTACTACTACAGCTCCTGCTATTACTACCACTACTATTGTTGCTACTGCTACAACTTCAACTACTACTACTACAACTACTGCTACTACTTCAACTAGTACTAATACTGCTACTACAACTCCTACTGCTGCTACTACTACAACAACTACTTCTTGTACTACTACCACTACTACTACTACTATTACTACTACCACTACTACTTCTACTACTGTTTATGGTACAATAACAAGAACAACTACTACTACTTCTCCGCCTCCTCCTACTACTACTACTACAACAACAACAACAATAACTACTACTACTACTACTACTACTACTACCACCACTACTACTAGTACTATTACCACTACTACTTCTACTATGAGTACTACTGCTACTGTTGCTACTACTACAATGACTACTACTATTGCTACTATGATTACTAATACGATTACTACTACTACTACTACTACTACTACTACTACTACTACTACTACTACTACTACCACCACTACTACTACTACTACTATTGCAACTACTACTACTACTATTACTACTACCACTAGTCCAACAATTAATACTCCTACTACTGCTCCTACTCCTCCTTCTCCTCCTCCTACTACAACTACTACTACCACTACTACTGCTTCTACGACTACTACTACTACTACGACGACAACGACTACTACTGTTGCTACTACTGCTCCTACTACTACTGCAAATACTACATATACTACTACCACTGCTAATACTAGTATTAGTACTACTGCTGCTACTATTGCTACATGAACTACTACTACTTATGGTACTGCTACAACTACTGCGACTACTTCTACTACTACTGCTGTTGTTGCCGCTACTACTACTGCTACCATTGCTGTTGTTTCTACTATTGCTTGTACTATAACTACTGCTACTACTATTGCAACTACTACAACTACTTCTACTACTATTGCGACTAGAACTACTATAACTACTACAACAACTACTACAACTACTATTGCTGTTGCTAGTACTACTACTATAACTACTACTACTACTGCTAGTACTTCTACTATTACTACTATTATTACTGCCGCAGCAGCTACTACAATACTACTACTACTACTTATCCTACAACTACAACTACTCTTGTTACAACTACTACTACCACTACTACTGCTACAACTTCTACTACTCCACTACTGGTACGACTGGTACTACTTTTGCTACTTCTACTAATGCTACTACTACTTATACTATTACTACTAGTAATACTACTACTACTACTACTACTACTACTACTACTACAACTACTACTACTGTCGCTGATGCTGCTACTTCTACTATTGCTAGTACTACGTCTACTGCCATCGCTACTACTGCTACTGCTACTACACGTGGTACAACTACTACTGCTTCTATAATAGTTACTACTATTGTTACAACTACTGCTACTACTACAATACAACTACCACTACTACTACTTCAGCTGCTACCACTACTACTGTTACTACTACTACTACTACTAATACAGCTACTACGTGTACTAATACTATTACTACTGCCACCACTACTACTACAACCCCTGTTGTTGCTGCTGCTACGACTAGTTCTCTTACTAGTATTAATATAGCTTCTACTACTGCGGCTACAACTACTACAGATACTTCTATCACTACTATTATTGCTACTACTACTTCCACTACGGCTAGTACTGCTTCCTCTGCTACAACTACTGCTGGTACTACTGCTCCTACTGTTGCTGCAATTGCAACTTCAACTACTACTTTGGCTGCTACTACTGCTACAATGCTCTTACTACTTCTACTACTAATACTACTGCTTCTACTACTTTAGCTTCTATTACTACTACTCTTAGTACTACTGCTAATACTACTTTTACTGCTACTACTACTACTATAACTAGTGCTTTTATTATCGCCACGGCTACTACCATTACTACCACTACTATAACTACTTCTACTACTACTTCTACTGCAACTACAACTGTTACAACTGCGACTACAACAACTACTACAACTACTGTTACTACTTTTGCTACTACTGCACCTGCCACTACTATTATTGCTACTACTGTAACTACTGCTGCTACAGGTGCTACTACTACCACAACAACTATGACTAATTCTACTACTTCAATTACGGCATCTACTGCTACTACCACTGCTACTACCGCTACTATTATGACTACTACTATTATCGCTACGGCTGCTGCTGCTAGTACTATTACTACTACTAGTTCTACCGCTACTTCTACTACTAGTTCTATTAATGTTGTTGTTGCTACTGCTATTACTGCTACCACTACTGCTACAACTCGTACTACTTGCTCAACTGCTACTTCTCTACTAGTACTATTGCTACTGATTCTACTACTACACCTACTACTTCTAGTACTACTACTAATACTACAACTGCTG
>RXID01022353.1:0-23294 GCA_005019695.1 Trichopus zeylanicus subsp. travancoricus
CTAATACTACTACTCCTATTGCGACTACCTCTGCTACTACTGCTATTGCTACTACTACTACTACAACTGCTACGTTTGCGACTCCTACTACGAATTCCACTACTACTACTACTACTCCTAATATGACTATTACTACGGCTACTGCTACTACTACTACTTCTCCAACTGCTACCACTACAACTACTACTACTAGAATTTTTACTAATACAGTTGCTGTTGCTACTACTACTACTTCTTCTAGCACTTCTATGGGTACAACAACTACTACATATACTACCGCTACAATAACTATTACTACTACTACTACTGTTACTACTACTACTATTACTACTGCTCCCACTACAACTACTACTATTGCTACTACTACTACACCTAAAACTATTAGTACTTCTGCTAATATTGCTACAGCTGCTTCTACAGCTACTAACACTGCTATTGCTGCTACTACATCTCCTATTGTTTCAACTGCTACTATTAGTACTGCTGCTGCTATTACTCCAAGTACTACTACTACTGCTGTGACTTATTCGACTACTACTATTACTACTAGTAATAATACTATTATTGCTGCTACTAATAGTACCAATACTACTTCAGCTATTGCTACTACTACCGCTACTACTACTGTAACTGCTACTACTACCACAACTACTACAACTACGACTACTACTACTAGTATTATTACTAGTACTATTGCTACTACCACTGCTGCTAATACAACTAGTTCTCCCACCACTACTACTGCTACTATTACTACTAATAGTTTCGCTTCTATTACTACTGGTATGACTGCTATTACTTCTGCTACTACTACTACTGCTTCTACTACTACTACTACTAGTACTGCTGCAAATACTACTAATACTGGTAGTACTATTACTAGTAATAAAGCAAATACTACAACTACTACAACTACAATTCCTACTCCTACCACCACCACTACTCCTACGACTACTCCTACTACAACTCCTACTACTACTACTACGACTACTACTACTACTACTACTAATAATAATAATACTACCACTACTACTACTCCTATTACACCTATTGCTACTACTACTACTACTACAACAACTAATACCACTACTACTACTATTGTTACAACTACTTCTACTACTACTACTACTCAAACTACTACGACGATGACAACTACTAGTACTACTACAACTACTACTGATACTAACTCTCTGATTACTACTACTACTACTAATAGTACTGCTACTACTATTATTACCACAACAACTACTACTACTATTATAACTGCAACAATAACAACTACTACTACTACTACTACTACAACAACTACTACTACTATTACTACTGCTCCTACTAATAGAACTACTGCGACTACTAATACCACTGCTACTACTACTCCTCCTACTACTACTGCTACTGCTACTACTACTACTGCTACAACTATTGCTACTCCTACAACAACTACTACATCAAGTATTACTTCTCCTACTACTCCAACTACTCCTACAATTGCTACTACTACGATTACTGCTACTACTGCTACTCCTACAACTACTACTAGCACTACTAACGCAAATGCAATGTCTACTACTACTACTACTACTCCTACTACAACTATTACAACTATTGCTACTGTTACTAGCTCTATTGCTGCTGCTACTACCGTTACTATTACTACTACTACTACAATTAAAATAACAACTACCACTACTACAATTACTACTACTATTGCTGTTCTTGCTACAACTACTACTACTACTATAACTTCTCGTACTACTACTTCTATTGCTACTACTACTACTTCTTTTAATAGTAGTAATAGTAGTTGTAGCAGTAGAAGTTGGAGTAGTAGTAGTACTAGTAATAGTAGTAGTTGTAGTTGTAATAGTAGTAGTAGTATTAGTACTAGTATTAGTTATTGAAGTAGTATGGCTGTAGTAGTAGTAGGAATAGTTGTAGTAGCATTAGTATAGTAGGAGTATCCGCACTAGTAGTAGTAATAGTAATAGTAGTAGTAGTAGTTGTTGTTGTTGTTATTGTTGTTGTAGCAATAGTAGTAGTAGTAGCAGGAGAAGTTGCAGTTGTAGTAGTAATAGTAATAGTAGCAGTATTTGTAGTAGTAGTAGTAGTAGTAGTAAAAGTAGTAGTTATAATTGTAGTGGTAGCTGTTGCAGAAGTCATAAGAGTAGTAGTAGTTGTTGTGGTATTAATAGTAGTAGTAGTAGGAGGAGGAGGAGAAGTAGCAGTGGTAGTTGTAATTGTAATAGTAGTAGGAGTAGTATTAGCTACTACTGCTACTACAACAACTACTACTACTACTATTGCTTCTACTACTACTACTACTACTCCTGCTACTACTACAAGTATTACTATTAGTGCTATAGCTTCTACTACAACTAGTACTACTACTATTACTGTTACTACTATTACGATTGCCACTAATACTACTACTACTATTACTGCTTCTACGGCTTCAACTGTTACTACTACTACTACAATAACAACAACAACAACTACTACTACTACTACTACTATAATCACTCCTCCTCCTACTACTACTACTATTATTGCCATTTCTATTACTGCGACTACTACTGCTACTGCTACTGCCACTACTACTACTGCTACTTCCACCGCCACTATTACTAATACTACACTGCTAACTATGGACTATTGCTACTGCTACTACTCAGATTTCTCCTTTCTACTACTACTATTGTTATTAATTAACGACTAGTACTACTTCTTCTTCTACTGCTACGACTATTGCAACTACTACGACAGTACTTCTCATACTTCTACTACTACTATAGCTACTACTACTACAACTAATACAACTACTATTATTGCTACTACTACTGCTACTATAGCTACTTTTGCTACCACTGCGACTACTGTGATTACAGCCACTACTATTGTTACTACTGTTGTTGTTGCTACTGTTACTACCACAGCTACTACTGCTGCTACAGTTAGTTTTACTACTATTGTTGTGACTATACTATTGATGCTACCAACACAACTACTACAACAACAAATACTACTTCTAGCATTACTAATGGTACTACTACTACTAATACTACTATAAACACTACTACTACTACAACTACTACAACCACTACTGCAACTACTACCACAACTACAACGACTACTTCTATTGTTGTAGCAACAACAACAGCAACTACCACCTCTACAAGTACTATTACTACTACTACTACTACTGTTGCTACTACAACTACTACAACTACTGCTACTGCTACTGCTACATCTTCTACTACTACTACTACTACAATTGGTCCTACCGCATCTACCACTACTACTACTACTCTTCTACTACTAAAATTACTACTTCAACTATTATTACAACTACTACTGCTTCTACTGCTACTGTACTGCTACTGCTATTACTAGTACTACTACTACTACAATGACAATAATAACTACTACTACTACAACTACTTGTAGTACAACACTATAACAATAAGTACTACTACGATACCTACTACTATTGCTACAGGTACTGTGCTGCTGCTACTACTACTGTAGCTCCAACTCCTACTACTACTACCACTAAAACCGCTGCTGCTACCACTACTATAGCTACTATTATTACTACTACTACTACTAAGGCTACAACTACAGATGCTATTGCCACTTCTACTATTGCTACTACTGTCACTACTTTTCCTACTACTAAGGCTGCTATTGCTACTGCTACTACTCTTCCTACTGCTACTGCAACTACTACCATCACAACAACTACTATTACTATTACTATTGCTGTTGCCGCTACCCCTGCTACTACTACGATTGCTACTAATACTACTACTTTCGCTACAGTGGCTACATTCGCTACCACTACTACGACTGCTGCTAGCATTAACTTAGCCACTAATATCACACCAACAATAACAATGAGAACAACTACAACTACTGCTATTTCTGCTCCCACTACTACAACTACTACTATTCCTAGTATAGCTACTACTGCTACTGCTACTACAACAACTATTGCTGCTACTCATACTACTAACTACTACTACTCCTCCTTCTGCTACTACTACTAGTACTACTACTACTACTACTACTATTATGACTACTACTACTAATACACTACTTCTACAACTACTTTTACTACTACTACTAGTACTTGTACTACTACTTCTCCGACCACTACAACTCCTACTACTATTAATGTTGCTACTACCACCGCTACAGCTACAGCTACTACTATTACTACTACAACTAATGCTTCTGGTACTACTGCTACTACAACTATTACAACAACTACTGCTGCTACTCCAACTACTTCTCGTACTACTACTACTACTGCTACTTCTACTTCTATAATTGCTACAACTATGACTACTGCTACTATGACAAATACTACTACTACTACTACTACTACTACAATAACTACTATTGCTACTCCTACTACAACTAGTACTACTGCTGCTACTACTGCTATTAATACTACTAAAAATCCTACTACTACTATTACTACTACTAATACCACTACTCGTGTTGTAACTACTAATACTACTACTACTATTGCTGCTGCTATGGCTGCTACTACTACTTCTTCCACTACTACTACTTCTACTACTGTTACTATTACTACTACTATAACAACTGCGGCTGCAGCTACTACTACTACTACTAGTAGTACTACTACTACTTTTGCTGCTGCTGCTACTGCTGGTGCTATTACAACAATGATAACTACTACTACTGCCACAGCTACTATTACGGCTACTACTACTGCTACTGCTAGTACTACAACTACTACTCGTGCTGCTACTACTACTACTACTACTACTAATGTTGCTGCTACTCTAATAACTACTACTACTACTACTACTACTACTATTATTCCTATTTCTACTATAGCTACTTCTCCAACTACCACTACTAGTACAATAACCACTACCTCTACTACAATAGATGATACTACTAGTAATACGACTACTATTACCACTAGTACCACAACTACTGCAACTGCTACTACAATTACTACTTTTACAGCTACTACTGCTACTCCTGCTATTGCTGCCACTGCAACTCTTACTACTACTATGGCTGCTACAGCTACTACTACGGCTACAACTACTGCTACTACTACTGCTATTACTTTCGCTGCTGCTACAACTACTACAACTACTGCAACAACTATTGCTACTACAACTACTACTTCTGTTACTACTAATACTATTACTACTTCTACGACTAGCACCATTGCTACTTCTACCACAGCTGCTATACATATTACTACTACTTCCCCTAATTTTAATACTTTTGCAACTATAACTGTTACCATGACAACTACTACTACAACAACAACAACAACTACTACTACTACTAGTACTACTACTACTACTACTAATAATAATAATACTACTAGCACTACTACTTCTACTTCTCCTACAACTACTACTACTACTACTAATACCCCTACTACTACTCCTCCTACTACTATTACTACTACTAAAACTACTGCTACTACTACTGTTTTGTTTCTACCGCTGCTACTACTACCACTTCTACTACAACTACTACTACTATTACAATTACTACAACAACTACTAGTAGTACTACTACTACTACTATTGTTGCTTCTATTTCGACTATAGCCACTACAACTTTTGCTCCTCCACTACTACTTCTGTTACCACTTCTACTACTGCTACAACTACCACTTCTATTGCTACAACTACTACTTTTACTACTATTGGCACAACTGCTACTATTACTACTACTGCTACAACTGCTACTACCCATACTACTACAACCACTACTACTAGTCCTACAGCTCCTACTGCTAAAACTACATTTCGTACTACTACTACTACTGCTAATACTACAACAACGACTACTATTGCCACTACTACTACTACTTCTTCTGTTACAACAACTATTGCTAATAGTACTTATACTACTATGACTACTGCTGCTACTGCTACTACTACTATAGCAATTTTCACTACTTCTCATATTACCACTACTTCAGCTACCACTACTACTACTACTACTCCAGCTAATGCAATACTACTATTGCTACTACTACTACTACTATTACTATTGCTACTACTGCTGCTGCTACTGCCACTATGGTTGCTACTGCTACTACTACTACTACTACTACTACTACTTCTACTACTGCTGCTGCTCCTGCTGCAACTATTGCTACTGCCACTCCCACCATGACTACTACTACTACTACTACTACCGCTGCTACCACTACTACTGCTCCTATTGCTACTACTACTCCAACAAGTATTATTACAGCCACTATTGCTGCAAATGCACTATTACTACTACTACTACTACAATTACTACTATAATAATTACCACCACTACTACTACTACAACGATTACTACGACTACTATTACCACTACTACTACTGCTGCTGCTGCTGTTGCTGCTACTGCTTCTTCTACTGTCGCTACTACCACTACCACTACTACTACAACTACAACGATTACTACTACTACTACTAATGCTGCTGCTACTACTATTATTGGTAGTACTATTGCTATGACTACTGCTGTGACTACTATTATGGCTATGAGGGTTGTTGCTACTTCAACTACATCTACAACAACTACCACTACTACAACAACTGCTGCTACTACTACTAACACTACTATTATGACTACCGCGACTACCACTATTGCTACTACAAATACCACTTTTACTGTTACAACTATGACTCCTACTTCTACTACTGCTACTACTACTACTACTATAGTTGCTGCTACTACTACTACTAGAAATGCTGCTGCTAGTACAACAAATACTGCTATGACTGCTACTTGTGCTATTGTTGCTACTTTTACTAATACTACTTCTGCTACTACTGCTCCTGCTACTACTACTGCTATGCCTACTACTACTACTAACTTCTACTACTACTGTTGCTGCAGCTGCTACTACTACTTCTGCTACTACTACTACTATTATTACTGCTAATACTAACTATAAGTACTACTACTACTACAACTACTACAATTGCTACTACTGCCACTACTGCTGCTACTAGTACCACTATTTCTGTTACTGCTACTACTAATACTACAATAGCTCCTACTACTACTACTACTACAATAGCTGCTACTACCACTACTACTACAACAACTGTTACTAACCATAGTAACTTCTACTACTACTGCAACTACTACTACTACTACTACTACTACTACTACTACTACTAATACTACTGCTACTACTACTACTACAACAACAACAACAACAATAATAACAACAATAACTACTACTACTACTACTACTACTACTCCCTCCTCTACTACTGCTACCGCTGCCAATACTACTACTACTAAAACTACAACTACTGCTATTACTGCTAAAACTACCACTATTTTAATTACTACTACTACCACCAAAACTACCACTACTCATACTACTGCTAATACTGCTACTATTGTTGCTCGACTACTACTGCTGCTGTTGTCGCTACTACTACTACTACTGCTACTACTATTACTACTAATACTAACTATTACAACAACTACTGTTGCTATTAATCCCACTACTGCTGCTACTACTACCACTATTGCTATTACTACTACTACTAATACTACTACAACTACGACTACCACTACTACTACAATAGCTGTTACTACCACTTCTACTACAACTACTGCTACTACCACTGTAACTTCTACTGCTACTATAATTACTACTACTATAACTACTACTACAACTACTATTACTACTATAACTACTAGTACTTCGATTACTATAACTACTATTAGAACTACCACAGCTCATAATACTACTAATACTACTAATATTCCTACTTCTACTACTACTGCTACACTACTAATATTCCTACTTCTACTACTACTGCTACTACTATTATAGCAATAGTAGTAGTAATAGGAGTAGCAGCGATAATAGTAGCAACAGTAGTAGAAGTAGTTATAGTAGTAGAAGTAGAAATAATAGGAATAGTAGTAGCAGTAGTAGTAGTCATTGTTGCAATAATAGTCATAGTATGAAATGCAGCAGAAGTAGAAGTAGTAGTAGTTCTATTAGTTGTAGTAGTAGTAGTGGTACTAGAAGTAGTAGTATAGAAGTCATAGTAGAAGTAGTAGTAGTAGTATTTATAGTAGTAGTAGTAGTACTAGTAGTAGTAGTAGTAGCAGTAGTAGTTGTAGCCATTGCAGTATAATTGTAGTAGTAGCAGTAGAATTAGAAGTCGAATGGTAGCAGTACCAGTAGTAGTAGCAGTAGCATTAGTAGTAGAAGTTGTAGTAGTAGTAGTAGTTGTGGTAGTAATAGTAGTAGTGGTAGTTGTAGGAGGCGGAGGAGGAGGAGATAGAGAGTACTAGCAGTATCAGAAGTAGTAGTAGCAAAAGTAGTTGTAGTAGTAGTACTAGTTGTAGTAGTGGCAGCGATAGTAGTAGTTATAACAGTAGTAGAAGTAGTACGAGAAGTAGAAGAAGAAGTAGTAGTAGTTGTAGTAGTAGTAAAAGTGGTTATGGTACCAGTAGAACTCTATGTAGTAGTAGTATTAGTAATAGTAGAAGTTGTAGTAGTATTAGTGGCACTAGTAGCAGTAGCAGTAGTACTAGTAGTAGTTGTAGTTGTGAAAGTAGTAGTAGTAGTTGTAGTAGTGTAGTAGTACTAGTAGTAGTAGGGGAAGATGTTGTATTAGTAGGAATAATAGTAGTAGCAAAAGGAACAGCAGCAGCAGTAGTGGTAGTAGTAGTACTAGTAGTAGTAATAGTAGTGGTTGTAGTAGTAGTAGTAATAGTAGTGGTAGTAGTAGTATAGTGGTAGTAGTAGTAATAGTAGTGGTAGTAGTAGTAGTAGTGGTAGTAGTAGTAGTAGTGGTGGTAGTAGTAGTGGTGGTGGTGGTAGTAGTAGTAGTAGTAGTAATAGTAGTAGTAGTAGCTGAAGTCATAGTAGAATTAGTAGTAGCAGATATAGTAGTCGTAGCAAGTATAGTAGTAATTGAAGTAGTTGTTGTAGTAGTCATAGTTGCAGTAGCATTAACGGCAACTGTAGTAGCCACAGTAGTTCTAGTAGTAGTTCTAGTTGTAGTAGTTGTAGTGGTGGTAGTAGTAGGAGTAGCAGCAGTAGTAGGAGCAGTAGCAGAAGTAGTAATAGTGGCAACAGTAACAGTAGTAGTAGGAGTAGCAGCAATAGTATTAGTCATAGAAGTAGTAGTAGTAGCAGTGGAGGTTGTAGTAGTAGTAGCAGTAGGAGTAGTAGTAGTTGTTGCAGAAGTTGTTGTAGTTTTGGTAGCAATGGTAGTTGCAGTAGGAGCAGTAGTCCAAGTAGTAGTAGTTGAGACAATATTTCTAGAAGTAGTAGTCATAGGACCATTTGCAGTTGGAGTTGAGAAAGTAGTAGTAGTAGCCATAGTAGCAGGAGTATCATTAGTAAAAATAATAGTAGTAGCAGTAGTAGCATGAGTTGTAGTAGTACTAGTAGCAGTAGCAAATGTAGTAATAGTAACAGTCGCAACAGTTGTAGTGGAAGCTATAGTATTAGTAGTACGAGCAGTAGTTGTCTTAGTAGCAGCAGTACTAGCAGTAGTAGTGATAGTAGTAGTAGTATCAGTAGCAGTAGTTATTACAATAGTAGTTATAGCAGTAATCATAGTAGTACGAGAGGAAGAAGAAGTAGAAGTAGCAGCAGCAGTAGTAGTGGGAGTACTCATAGCAGAAATAGTAGTAGTAGGAGTAATAGAAGTAGTAGGAGTAGTAGAAGTAGTTGTAGTAATAGTCATAGTAGTAGAAGTAGTGGTAGTAGTAGTAGCAGTAGTTATAGTAGTAGTAGTTGTAGTAGTAATAGTAGTAGTAGTAGTAGTAATAGAAGTAGTCACAGCATTTGCAATAGTAGTTGTAGTAGTAGTAGTAGTAGTTTTAGTAGTTGTAGTAGCAATAGTAGCAATAATATAAATAGTAGCAATAGTAGTATTAGTAGCAGTAGTTGCAGTAGTAGTAGTCATTTTAGTAGTTGGGGTAGTAGTAGTTATTGTTGTAGCAGTCTTAGTAGTAGCTGTGGTCACAGTGGTGGTGGTAACAGTGGAAGTAGGTAAAGTTGCAGTAGTAGAGATGTAGTAGTGGCATTAGTTATAGTTCTAGTTGCAGAAGCAGCAGCAACAGCAGCAGTAGTAGTAGTGGTAGTAGTAGTAGCAGTTGTTATAGTAGTAGCAGTATCAGAAGTAGTAGTTGCAATAGTAGTAGCAACAGTAGTAGTAGTAGGAGTAGTAGTACAAGCTATAGGAGTAGTAGAAGTAGTAGTAGTAGTAGCTATAGCAGTAGCAGCAGTTGTAGTTGTTGTTGAAGTAGTTGTAGTAGTTGGAGCAATAGTAGTTGAAGTAGTTGTTGTTGTAGTAGTAGCGATAGTTATTGTAGCAGTCATAGTGATAGTGGCTGTAGTGGCATTAGTAGTTGTATCAAAAGATATAGCAACTGTAGAATGAGTGGGAGAAGTAATAGTGGTAGCAACAGTAGTTCTATGAGTAGTAGCAGTTGTAGTAGTAGCTGTAGCAGTAGTATTAGTAGTAGAATCTGTGGTAGCAGTTGTAGTAATTGTAGTAGTAGTGGTAGTAACAGTAGAAGCAGCAGTAGTAGTAGTTTCTGGCCTAGTATTGGTAGCAGTAGTAGCCATATTGGTAGTAGTAGTAATCATAGTTGTCATAGCAGAAGTAGCAATACTAGTAGTAGTCATGGTAGTAGTAGTTGTAATAATATTAAAAACAACAGAAGCAGTCCAAGTAGCAACAGTAGTAGTTATTGTAGTTATAGTGGTGGGAGAAGTATTAGTAGTACCAGAAGTAGTAGTAGTAGCAGTAGTAGTGGCAGCAATTGTTACAATAGTAGTAGTAGTAGTAGTAGTAGTAGTAGTAGTAGTATTAGTGTAGTAGTAGTAGTAGTAGTAGTAGTAGTAGTAGTAGTAGTAGAAGTAGTAGTTGGAGAGGTAGTAGTAGTAGAAGTAGTAGTAGTAGTGGTAGAAGCAATAGTAGTAGAAGTGGTAGTAGTAGTATTAGTAATAGTAGTAGTGGTAGTAGTACTATTAGTAGTAGTAGCTGCAGTAGTAGCGGTAGTAGGGGCAGCAGTAGTAATAGGAGAAATAGTGCTAGATGTAGCAGTTGTAACAGATGTAGCAATAGTTGTAGTAGTAGCAGTAGCAGCAGTAGTCTTAGCAGCTATAGTAGTTGTAGTAGTAGTAGCAGTATAAGTGGCAACAGTAGTAACAGCAACAGTAGTAGCCGCAGTACTAGTAGTAGTAGTAGTAGTAGTGGTAGGAGCATTGGTAGTAGTAGTAGAAGTAGTAGATTCCATAGGGGCGATTGGAGTGCTTGTAGTACTAAGAGCTATCGTAGTAGTAGTAATAGAAGGAGCAGTTGTAGTTGTAGTAGGAGCAGCTATAGTAGCAGTAGTAGTAGGAGTATCAGTAGTAGCAGTAGTAGTAGTTTGAGTAGTAGTAGAGTAGCAAGAGTAGCAGTAGCAGCAGTAGTAGTAGCAATTGGAGTAGTAGTTACAGTAGTTGTAGTAGTTCGAGCAATATTAGCAGTAGTGGTAGTAGTAGCAGTCGCAGTAATAACAGTAGCAATGGTAGCAGTAGCAGTAGGGGAAGTTGTAGTAGTAGTAGTTAGAGCAGTAGAATTAGTAGTAGTAGTAGAAGTAGTAGTAGTAACAGTAATTGTAGTAGTTTTATTTCTAAAAATAATAGTAGTAGAAGTAGCAGTAGAAGCTGGAATACTAGTGGTAATAGTAGCAGTAGGAGTAGAATAAATAGTAGCAATAGCAATAGTAGTCAGAGCAGTAGTGGTTGTAGTAGTTGGAGCCGAAGTAGTAGCAGCAGTAGCAGTTGGAGTAGTAGTAGTAGCAGTCGTAATAGTAGTAGTTGTTGTTGTAGTAGTTGTAGTCATAATAGAGGAAGAAATACAGGTAATAGTAGCAGCAGCAGTAGTAGTCGTAGTAGTAGTAGTAAAAGTAGCAGTAGCTGAAATAATTGTAGTAGTTGTAGTAGTAGCAGTAGTAATAGCAGTATTAATAGTCATTGTTGTTGTTGTAGTAGTCGTAGTAGCAGTAGCAGTAGTAACAGTAGAAGCGGGTGTAGTAGTAGTAGTTATAATATTAGTAGTAGTAGTGGTAGCCATTGTAGCAGTTGTACTAGTAAAAGCAATAATTGCAGTAGTAGCAATAGCAATAGTATTTCTAGTAGTTGTGGTAGTTGTAGTAGCTATTGTAGCTGTAGTAGTAGTAGTAGCTATCGTAGTAGTAATAGGAGGAGGAGGAGGAGAAATAGTAGTAGTCGTAGTAGTAGTAATAGTAGCAATAGTAGTCGTAGAAGTGGAAGTAGTAGTAGTAGCAGTATTAGTAGTAGCAATAGTAGTAGCAACAATAGTAATAGTAGGAGAAAAAGTAGTACTTGCAATAGCAATAGTAGCTATTATAGCTATGACAATAGTAGTAGTAGTAGTCGAAGTAGGAGTAGCAATAGCAGTAATAGCAATAGTAGTAGCCATAGTACCAGTAGTAGTAGTTGTGGTAGTCACTTTAATAGTAGCAGTAGGAGCAGTTGTTGCACTCATACTAGTTGGAGTTGAAGTAGTAGTTGTAGTAATAGTAGGAGCAGCAATAGTTGTAGTAGGACCGGCAATAGTAGCTGTAGTAGTAGGAGTATAAGTAGCAATAGTAGTGGTTGCAATTGTGGTAGTACCAGGAGTAGTAGTAGCAGGAGCAGGAGCAGTAGTAATAGTAGTAAGAGTAGTAGTTGCAGTAGTAGCAGTAGTTGGAGTAATATTAGTAGTAGTAGTAGTAGCAGTGGTAGTAGTAGCAGTAGTGTTAGGACAAGTAGCAATAGCAGCAGGAGCAGTAGCAGTATTAGTGGGAGTAACAGTTGAAGTTGCAGCAGTACAAGTAGTTGTAGTAGCAGTAGTAGTAGGAGTATTATTAGTAATAACTGTAGTAGTAGTAGTAGTGAAGGATTAGTAGTAGTCATATTAGTAGTAGAAGCAGCGGTAGTATTAGCAGTAGGAGTTGTTGGAACAGTAGTAGTAGTAATTGTAGTAGGAGCAATAGTAGTAGTAGTAGGAGTAGCAGTAGTAGTATTAGCAGTAGTAGTAGTTGTTGTTGTTGTCGTAGTAGCAGTTGGAGGAGTAGTAGCAGTAGCAGTAGCAATAGCAATTGTAGTAGCAGTTGTAGTAGTAGGAGAAGTTGAAGTAGTTGGAGAAGTACCAGTAATAGTAGGAGTGCCAGCAGTATCAATAGCAGTGGAAGTAGTAGTAGTAGTAGTAGTAGTAGTAGTAGTAGTAGTAGAAGTTGTTATAGTAGTAGTAGTCATTGCGATAATAGTAGTAGTAGTAGTAGCAGTAGTTTTAGTAGTTGGGGTAGTAGTAGTTATTATTGTAGCAGAAGTAGTAGTAGTAGCTATCATAGTACTTGTAGTAGTAGTAGTAGGAGTAGTAGCAGCAATAGTAGTAGCAGTAGTAGTAGTAGTTGTTGTAGTGCTAGGAGAAGTAGTTGGAGTAGCAGAAGCAGTAGTGGCATTAGTAGTAGTAGCAATAGCAGTAGCAGTAGTTGTAGAAGTAGCTGAAGTAGTAGTGGTAGTAGTAGCAGCAGCAGCAGCAATAGTACCAGTAGTAGAAGTAGTAGCGTCAACAACAGTAGCAGTAGTAGTAGCAATAGCAGTAGTAGTAGTTGTACCGGTAGTTGCTGTGGTAGGCCTAGTAGAATTATGTGTAGTAGTAGTGGTAGTAAAACTAGTTGTAGTAGTAGTAGTAGTAGTAGTAGTTGCAGAAGTAGTAGTAGTAGAAGTTGCAATAGTAGTACTACCGGAAGTAATAAAAGTAGTAGTAGTAGTAGTAGAAGGTGTAGTAGGAGTAGTAGTTGTAGTAGCAGTAGTGGTAGTAGTAGCAGTAATAGGTGTAGCAACAGTTGTAGTGGTTGTAGTAGCGGTAGTAGTAGTAGCAGTAGTAGCAGCATTAGTAGCAGTAGCCGTAATAGCAACAGCAGCAGCAGTAGTAATAGTAGTAGAAGCAACAACAACAGTAGTAGTCATTGTAATAGTAGTAGTAGTAGTAGTACTTGTAATAGTGGAAGAAGTAGTAGTAATAGTTGTTGTAGTAGTAGTAGTAGATGATGTAGTAGTAGTAGTAGTAGGGGGAGGAGTAGTAGTAGGAGCACTAGTAGTAGTATTATTATTGGCAACAACATAAGTAGTAGTAATTACAGTAGTAGTAGTAGCAGCAGTAGCAGTAGTGGAAGCCGTAGCAATAGTAATAGTAGTCTTAGTAGTAGTAGAAGTAATTGCAACCACAGCAGCAGTAGCAATAGTAGTAGTAGTAGTAGTAGTAGTAGTAATAGTAATAGCTGTAGTAGGAATAGTAGTAGTTATTGTAGAAGTGGTAGTAGTAGTAGCAGTAGTCGTACTAATAGTAGTAGTAGTAGCAGTAATAGTAGTAGTAGCATAAGTATTAGTAGTAGCAGTAGCAATAGAAGTAGTAGTAGTTAAATTAGTAGTAGCAATTATAGTAGTAGTACTAGTAGTAGCAGCAGTAGTAGTGGTAGTAGTAGTAGCAGTATTAGCAATTTTAGTAGTAGTAGTAGTAGTAGTAAGATTAGCCTTAGTTGTAGCAGTAGTAGTAATTGTTGTTGTTGTTGTAGGAGAAGTAGCAGTAGCAATAGTGATCATTATTGTAGGAGAGGTAACCGCAATATTTGTAGTAGTAGTAACAGTATTGGTTGTCGTAGTAGTAGTACTAGTTGTATTAATTGTCATAATAGTAGTAGTAGTAGTAGCAACAACAGTAGTCACGGTAGTAGCGATAGTAGTAGTAGTAATTGTAGTGGTTGTAGTTTCTATTGTAGCAACAATAGCAATAGTAGAAGTAGTAGTAGTGATTGTATTAGTAGTAGCAGCAGTAGTAGCAGTTGAAGTAGTGGTGGCAGTAGAAGCGGTAGTAGCCGTAGTAGTAGTAGTAGTAGTAGAAGCAGTAGTAGCGGCAGTAGTAGTAGTAGTAGTAGTAGTTATAGTAGTAGAAGTAGTAGTTGTTGTTGTAGTAGCAGAAATAGTAGCAGTAGTAGTACTAGCAAAACTAGGAGTAGGACTAGTAGCCATAGCAGAACTACTATTAGTTGGAGAGGCAAAAGTCATAGTAGCAGTTATAGTAGCAGTAGTAATAGTAGTAGGAGAAGTAGTAGTAGTAGCAGTAGTAGCAGCAGAAGTAGTAGTAGTAGTAGTGATAATTATAGTAGTAGTATTAGCTGTAGTAGTAGTCGAAGTAGTGGTAGCAGGAGTAGTAGTAATAGCCATACTAGTAGTAGTAGATGTAGTAGCAGAAGCAACAGTTGTAGCAATCTAAGTAGTGGCACCAGAAGTAGCATTCGATGTAGTGGTAACAGTATTTGCAGAAGTAGTAATAGTTATAGAAGTAATATTAGTAGTAGTAGAAGTAGTAGTAGTAGTTGTAGTATTAGTTGTAGTAGCAGTAGTTGTAGTCAGAGTAGTAGTAGCAGTAGTAATAATAGTCGGAGAAGTAGTAGTAATGGCAGTAGTAGTCCAAGCTGTAGTAGTAGTAGTAGTAGGGGCAGCAGCAGTAGCAGTAGTTGTTGTAGTAGTAGCATTTGCAGTAGTTGTAGCATTAGCAGTAGTAATAGTAGTAGTTGTTGTTGTTGTGGGAGAAGTTGTAGTTGTAGTAGTTATTATTGTTGTAGGAGAGATAGTAGTAGTAGTAGTAGTAGTAGTAGTAGTAGTAGTAGTAGTAGTAGTAGTAGTAGTAGTAGCAGTAGTTGCAGTAGCAGCAATAATAACTATCATAGTAGTAGCAGTAGTAATATTTGTTGCGGCAATAGTAGCAGCAATAGCATTAGGAGTAGATGTAGTAGCAGTTGTAGTAGTAATTGTAGTAACAGTAGTAGCAGTTGTAGTAGTCTAAGTAGCGGTAGCAATAGTAGCAGTCGCTACCGCTGTAACAGTAGTCATAGTACTATTGGTAGCAGTAGTGGTAGTAGCAACAACAGTATTAGTTGGTGTAGCCGTAGTAGTAGTAGTTGCAGTATTAGTAGCAGTAGTAGTAGTTGTAGTAGTCGAAGTAGTGGTAGCAGTATTTGCAATAGTAGTTGAAGTTATTCTAGTAGTATTAGTAGTTGTGCAAGTATTGGTTGTAGAAGTAATACTAGTCGTTAAAATAGTAGTAGCAGTAGCTGTAGTATTAGTTGGAGTAGCAGTAGTTGTAGCTGTAGTAATCGTAGTACGAGAAGTTGTAGTTTTGCAGTAATAGTAGTATTAGTAGTAGCAACTACAGTAGTAATGGTAGTGGTACCAGTAGTAGTATTAGTAGCAGTAGTAGTAGCACTAGTAGCAACAACTTCTGTAGTTGTTGTAGTAGTTGCGGCAACAGCTGCAAGAGCAGTAGTGTTGTTGTAGTAGTAGTAGTCATAGTAGCAGTAGTAGTAGTAGTCGTGGTAGTAGTAGCAATAGCATTAGTAGTTGTAACAGCAACAAGAGTAGTAGTAGCCGTAGTTGTTATAGTTGTTGTTCTTATAGTAGCACTGCGACTAGTAGCAGTAGTAGTAGTAGTAGTAGAAGTAGTAGTAGTTGTAGTAATAGGACAAAGTGTAGCAGTAGGAGTAGTAATTGTTGTTGTAGTAGTAGGAGTAAGAGTAGTAGAAGTTGTACTGCTACTACTAGTGCAGCTGATACGACAGCTACTGCTGCTACTATGACTACTACTGCTGCTACTGCTACTGCTACTACAACTCCTATTTTTATTACTAATCTTTCTACTACTGCTACCACGACTGATACTGCTACTTTGACTACTAGTACTTCTACTACTACTACTACTATTGCGACTACTTCTACTACCACAACTACTACAACAGCTGTTACTACTACTTCTACTCTAATAACAACAACCATTGCTGCTGCTATTGCTACTACTACTACTACTACTCCTATTGCTGCTGCTACATACTACTGCGACTGCTACTACTACCACAACTGCTACAACTACTGCTGCTGCTGCTGCTACTAATGCGGCAACTACTACTACTACTGAGACTGCTAGTACTACAACAACTACTACTACTGCTGTTACCGCAATTGCTGCAACTGCTACTAATACTACTACTCCCTCTACTTCTCCTACTGCTACTGCTGCAGCAACAACTACTACTGCTACTACTACTGCGACTACTACTACTACTACAACTCCTACTACTATTGCTTCTATTACTACTCCTACTACTACTACTGTTGCTACTACAGCTGCTACGATAGCTACCACTACTACTACTACTACTACTGTTGCTGCGGTTGCTGCTGCTACTACTACTACTGCTTCTGCTACTACTACAACTACTACTTCTACAGCAGCTGCTACTACTACTACTACAACTACTATAGCTACTACTGCAAGAACTAGTGCTACTGCTCTACTACAGCTACTGCTACTACTACTACTACTACTACTACTACTACTACAATCACTACTACGACTACTACTACGACTACAACTGCTGCTGTGGCAACTAATAGTATTACTAATACTCCTAGCACTAATAGTACAGCTGTTGTTGTTGTTGCTGTTGCCACAACTATTACTACTACAACTGTTGTTGTTGTTGTTGTTACTATCACTACTACTACTACTACGACTCCTACTACAACTTCTATTACTGCTACTGCTTCTACTACCACTACCCTGCTAGTACTTCTACTAGTAGTACTACTACTACTAGTACTGCTGCTATTACTAACAAACAACTACTACAACTGCTACTACTGCTACTATTGCTACTTCTACTACTACTATTACAACTAATGCAGCTACTAATGCTTCTACCACTACTGTTACCACTACAATTGCTAATATAACCACTACTATTAAAACTACTGCTACTACTTGTACTACTACTATAACTACTACTACTACTACTACTACCACTACTACTACTTCTACAATAAAAACTACTACTACTCTAACTACTACTGCTTCTACAACCACTACTATTAGAACTACTGCTACTACTTGTACTACTACTACAACTAATACTACTACAACTACCACTGCTACTACTCCTACAATAACAACTACTACTATTTCTCCTACCACTACTGCTACTATTGCTACTGCTACAACTATTGCTACTGCTACTACTACTTCTACTACAACTTCTTCTACTACCGTCACTGCTGCTATTACAACAACTACTACTACTGTTACTACTATTTCTTTTACTATAGCAACTACTATTACTTCTAGTACTACTATTGCCACTATTATTGCTAATACTACTGGAACTACTACTATCACAACAATTACTGCTACAACTACTTCTTTTGCGACTACCGCTACTACCACTCATAATACTACTGCTGCTACTACGGCCTCTACTGTCAATACAACAAGTACCACTACTATTGCTACTGCTATTGCTGCAACAACAACGACTACTTCTACTACTACTACTTCTAATACTGCAACTACTGCTGCTACTGCTTCTACTACTACTGCAACTACTACTATGACAACTAATACTGCTACTACTACTGCTTCTACTACTACTATGACTACTGCTACAACTATATCTTCTCCCCCTTCTACTACTTTTGCTACTACTGCTGCAACAACTACTAATATTATTACCACAACTACTATTGCGGCTATAATGACTTCAGCTACTGCTACTACTACTTCTACTTGCACTACCACTGTGACTACTTTGACTACTACTTCAACAATCGCAACTGCTACTACTACAACAACCACTACTACTATCACTACTACTGCTACTACTATAACTATGGCTATTGCTACTACTACTACTACTATTGCAGCTACTGCTACTGCTACTACCATCACTACTACTACTCCTATTACTACTACTACTACCCCTATTACTACTACGACTACCACTTCTACTCCCACTACTGCTACTACTACAACCACTACTACAACTATTACACCTACTACAAGTTCAGCTAATATTACTGCTACAACAACTTCTAGTCCTGTTGCTGCAGCTACTACGATAGTTGCAACTAATTCTACTACAACTACGTCTATTTCTACTACAAATAATGCAACTACTTTGGTTACTACTACTATTTATACTACTACTATTACTACTACAACTACTACTGCTGCCACAACTACTTGTACCGCTATTACTCTTGCTACTACAGCAACTACTACAACTACTACTCCTGCTGCTGCAACTACTACTACTGTTGCAAATACTTCAACTCCAACTACTCCTGTTCCTGTTACTAAATTTACTACTACTATTACTACTACTATTCTTACTACAACTCCTGCTACAACAACTACTACTGCTACTGCTACTACTACTTCTACTCCTACTACCCCTTCTACAACTACTACAATGACTACTACTACTGCTGCTACCGTTACTACCACTACTACTACTAGAACCACTGCTACTACTACTACTACTTCTACAATTACTACTAATAATACTACTACAACTACTAGCACTACTACTACTCCGGCAACTACTACTACTGCTACTTCTACTACTACAACTACTACCCTGCTACTACTGCTGCTATTGCTACCACTACTACTCCTGCTACTACTACTTATACTACTACTGCTAGTAACCACAACTACTACTACTCCTGCTACTAGTACTACAACAATAACTACTACTACTATACTACTACTCCTCCTCCTACAACTAACTACTACTACTTCTACAACAACTACTGCTACTACTACTGTTGCAACTACTACTACTACTACGACTACTACTACTACTACTACTACCACTACTACTACTACTAGCACTACTGCCCTTGCTATTACTTCTTCTACTGCTACTATTGCAATTACAACTACTACTACTGCTACTGCTGCTACTACTACTACTGCCCTTGCTGCCACTACTACTATCGCTACTACTACTACTACTCCTGCTACTACTACTAAAAGTACTATTGCTGCTGCTGCTACTTATGCTACTACTGCGACTGCTATTACGCTACTACTGCTACAATGACTAATACTATTACTACTACAACTACTATTACTAAAATGGCAACAACAACAACTACTACTGCTACTTCTACTGCTACTTCTACTACAAATACTATTACCATACTGACTACAACTACCACTACTATTACTATAGTTGCAACTACTAGTACGATTACTACTATTACTACTACTACTACTACTACTAGTACCACTACTACTACTAGTAGTAGTACCACTACTACTACTACTACTACCACAACACCACCAACAATAATAACTACTGCTACTTTTACTACTACTTTTACTTGTACGTCTACAACTACCAGTACTACTACTACCACTCCTGCAATTACTACTGCTCGTGCAACTACTACAAGAATTACTACCACTAATAATACTACAACTACCTCTACTACTACTACTACTGCAACTACAACTACACTACTACTACAACTACTTCTACTACTACTATAGGTGCTACTACTCCTACTACTATTACTACTACTCCTACTACTACTACTGCTGCTAGTATTTCTACTACAATTACTACTACTGCTACTACTACTACATCTACTGCTCCTACAACTATTTCCACAAATACAACAACAACTACTACCACTACTACTACTACTACCACTACTACTACTACTACTACCACAACTTCTACTACAACTACTACTACTGTTAATAGTTCTACTTCTACTTCTACTACTACTACTACTACTACTACAACTACTGCTACCTCTTCTACTCCTACTCCTAAAATAACTCCTATAATTACTTCGACTACAAGTATTACAACTACTACAATGACTCATACTTTTGGTACTGCTCCAACTACCGCTACTACCGCTACTTCTACTACTGCTACCACTACTACTCTAACTGCTACTACTACTCCTGCTACTGCTACTAATACTACTACTACTGTGACTACAACTACTGCAACTATGGCTACCACTACTACTACCACTCCTCCTACTACTACAACTACAACTACAATACTACTACTCCTGCTGCTACTACTAATACTACACCGACTACTACTACTACTACTGCAACTACCGCTGCTACTACTACTACTACTACCACTACTGCTAGTACTACTGCTGCTACTCCACCTACTACTACTCCTACTACTACTGCTGCTGTTACTATTACTGCTATTACTGCTACTACTTCAATTGCTACTCCTACTACTCCGACTACCACTACTACTATTGCTACTCCTACTCCTACTACTACTACTAGTACTACTACTAATGCCACTAGTACAACGACCACTACGACAACTATAACAACTACTGCTACTACAGCTACTTCTACTGCTACTATAACAACTATTGCTACTTCTTCTATGACAACAGCAACTACTACTACCAAAACTAATACTGCTACTGACACTGCTACTACTATGACTTCTTGTCCTACTATTACTTCTACTAAAACTACGACAATTACTTCTCCCACAACTACTGCTACTACTACTACTACAACAACTATTCTTGCTGCAGCTACTTCTGTTACTAGTACTACTGCTACTACTACTACTACTGCTACTATTGCTGCTACTGGTAGAACTAGTAGTACTACTACTACAATGACTACTTCCTCTACTGCTGCTACTACTGTTACTACTACTGCTGCTGCTGCTTCTACCACTACTCCTACTACAACAACAACTACTGCGGCTACTAATACAATTGCTACTTCTTATGCTACTATTGCTAGTACTACAGCTACTACTACTGCCACTGCTATTGCAACCTCTACCTCTACTGCATCAACTACTACTACTACAATTACTACTGCTACAGCTACCACAATGACTGCTATAACTACCACTATTACTACCCCAACTACTGAAACTACTACTACTATTGCTACTACCACTGCTACCATGACTTCTACTGCTATTATCACTACTCCAGACACTAATGCTACTATTGCTACTACTGCTACCACAACAACAACTACTACTGCTGCTACTGCCACTGATGCTGCCACTGCTATGACTACTACTACTACTATTTTTGTTGCTATAACTCTTACTACTAAAACTACTACTACTTCTACTACTACTACTACTACTACTACTACTGTGACTTCTTAAACAACTACAACTCCTCGTACTACTACTACTACTTGTTCTTCTTCTTGTACTACTACTACAACTACTACTATTGCTCCTTCTTCAAATGCTACTACTACAGCTCCTACCACTAATGTTACTGCTACTACTACCATTACCGCTGCTGCTACTATTACTACTGCTACATTTTCTGCTACTATTACGATAATTACTGCTACTAGTACTTCTGCTACTACTACTACTGCTGCTACTATTATTTTTTGTAATGATACTCCTGCTACTACTGTGACTGCTACTACTTCAGCTACTACTACTGCAACTGCTACTGCCACTAATACCACTACTGCTCCAACAATAATAGCTACTAATCCTACTACCACGGCTATTACTGCTACTCCTACTACTACGATTGTTGGTACTACTACATCTACTAATATTGCTCTGACTACTACTACTACTACTACTGCTACTAGTACTCCCGCTGCTCCAGCTACTTCTACAACTACTACTCCTGCTCGTACTACTTCAACTTTGGCCAACACTACTACTACAGCTCTTGCTACAACAACTACTGCCCCTACTACTTCAACTACTACAACATCTACTGCTACAACTGATGCTCCAACTACTGCTGCTACAACTACTACTTCTACTACTATAACCGCTCTTGTTACTCCTTCCGCTACTACTACTGCTCTTACTATTACTACAACTACCACTACTGCTAGTACTACTACTGCTACTACTACTACTGCTGCTACTACCACTACTACTAGTACTACTACAGCTACTACTGCTGCTACTACTGCTTCCACTACTACTACCGTTGCGATTACTCCTACTACTACTATTACTGCTCCTACAATAACTACTTCTACTACTACTATTGCGGCAACTATTCATGCTATTACCACTACTTCTCCTACTCCAGCTACTACTACGACTTCTGCTACTACTTCTACTACTAGTACGGATGGTAGGACTACTACTGCAACAACTACTACTACTTCTGCTACTACTTCTACAACTACGACTGCTACTACTATGACAACTACAACAACTACTACTGCTCTACTACTACTATGCCAACTAATGCTGCTACTGCTGCTACTTCTACTTCAACTTCAGCTACTATTTCTACTTCAACTCCCACTACTATGACAACTACAACTATTACAAATACTACTACTACTATTGCTGTTGCTACTACTACAACTACTACTGCAACTTCACCA